>PISX010013862.1:0-55093 GCA_004024625.1 Mellivora capensis | reverse complement strand
AGTTTAGTATGTTTTCTCCTTGAAGAGCTATGAAAAAGGACTACATTGAAGCTACATTTTCAGGAAGGCTGGACCCCATCCTGAGGGCCTCGGGATCAAGCTGCAGAAGGGTCCCATTAGAAGGTAGTTCTCCCAAATAACCCAATCAAGAAATGGGCAGAGGACATGAACAGACACTTCTGCAAAGAAGACATCCAGATGGCCAACAGACATATGAAAAAGTGCTTCCACATCACTTGGCATCAGGGAAATACAAATCAAAACCACAATGAGATATCACCTCACACCAGTCAGAATGGCTAAAATTAACAAGTCAGGAAATGACAGATGCCAGCGAAGATGTGGAGAAAGGGAGACCCTCCTACACTGTTGGTGGGAATACAAGTTGGCGCAATCGCTCTGGAAAACAGCATGGAGACTCCTCAAAAAGTTGAAAATAGAACTACCCTATGACCCAGCAATTGCACTACTGGGTATTTACCCTAAAGATACAAATGCAGTGATCCGAAGGGGCACGTGCACCCGAATGTTTATAGCAGCAATGTCTACAATAGCCAAACTATGGAAAGAACCTAGATGTCCATCAACAGATGAATGGATAAAGAAGATGTGGTATATATACACAATGGAATACTATGCAGCCATCAAAAGAAATGAAATCTTGCCATTTGCAATGACGTGGATGGAAAGAGAGGGTATCATGCTTAGTGAAATAAGTCAATCGGAGAAAGACAACTATCATATGATCTTCCTGATATGAGGAAGTGGAGATGCAACATGGGGGGTTGGGGGGGTAGAAAAAGAAGAAAAGAAACAAGATGGGATCGGGAGGGAAACAAACCATGAGTGACTCTAAATCTCACAAAACAAACTGAGGGTTGCTGGGGGTAGGGGGGTCAGGAGAGGGGGGTGGGGTAATGGACATTGGGGAGGGTATGTGCTATGGTGAGTGCTGTGAAGTGTGTAAACCTGGCGATTCACAGACATGTACCCCTTGGGATAAAAATACATTATATGTTTATAAAAAATTAAAAAAAAAAAAAGGTAGTTCTCCATAAGGAACCCAGTGCCCTCATTTCTGACAATCAGTTTAGTCCAATCCCCGGGGACCAGGGTACAGTCACCGTCTTGCCTTCCATCATGTCCACATGTCCAACAAACTAGACTCTAAACATACAGACGTTGGGGCACCTGATTGGCTCAGTGGGTTGGGCCTCTGCCTTCCAAATGGGTGGTGATCTCAGGGTCCTGGGACAGAGCCCCGAATCAGGCTCCCTGGTGAGCAGGGAGCCTGCTCCCCCTCCCCCCCTCCCTGCCTGCCTCTCTGTCTACTTGTGATCTCTGTCTGTCAAATAAATAAGTAAAATCTTAAAAACAAAACAAAACATACAGACCTCCTTGAAGCCTCTGCTGAGGCATTATTTCTCCTGGAAAACTTGCGCTGACCTCCCTGTCTTTGGGCATTTCTGTATCAGCACACTTACCTAAAGACAAAACACTCCTCCTGCTTCTCTTCAAAACTTGGGAGAGGCGCCTGGGTGGCTCAGAGGGTTAAGCCTCTGCCTTCGGCTCAGGTCAAGATCTCAAGGCCCTGGGATCGAGCCCTGCATCAGGCTTTCTGCATAGCAGGGAGTCTGCTTCCTCCTCTCTCTCTCCGCCTGTTTCTCTGACTACTTGTGATTTCTCTTTCTCTCTCTGTGTCAAATAAATAAATAAAATCTTTAAAAAAACAAAAACAAAACTTGGGAGTGGCATGGCTGGATCCTAGCTGATCTCCAGGCCAAGCTCAGGGACTGGTACCTATAAGCTATTCAATATTGTGTGTGGAGTGAATGAATATAATTGAAAAGCTGAGACAGTCAAATACCTGCTATGTGTAAGGTGCTAGATAAAGAGATAGGAGACGCACCCTCCAGCCGCTGAGAATGTGGTCAGGAACATGGGGAACCTAAAAAGAGGCAGAAAGTACAAGCCAGCGTTGGTGAAGGGCCAAAGCAGTGAGCTGTTACAGGCTGAGTGTGTGGCTCTGCAGTAGTGTATAGCAATGTGGTAATGGACTCCTGTGTGTAGACAGCAGTACAGTGTAGACATTGAGAGACTGGGTTCTGTTTAGATCCAGACAAAACTGGATTCAAATCCTGACTTCTTTACCATATGTTCTTTAAACCAATCACTTAACATCCCTAAGCCTCAGTTCTCCCATCTGTGAAATGGACATGAAAATAGTAACTTCTCCCATAGGAGTGAGGAAAAAATATGTGAAACCCTTAGCATGGAGCTTACACATAAAGATGGGACTATTGTTACTATTATCACTGTCACTGTTGTTATTTGTTATTTTCATTCCTCCTCTCCCAGGCATCTACCGTAACCGTGGCTGGGGTGAGGCTTGGAGCTGTGAGTGCAGAGAGGGGACCAGTGTGAAATGTCTAGGTTTCTTTCCCCACTAGATCTGATTAAAAATAATAGATTGGTGGTAGAATTTTAAATAGAATCCCTGACATTCTTTACAGAGCGCTATGAGCTAGCTTGCACCACTCCTTACCATACAGGCTTTGGAAGGTAAGGATCCCTGTTAGTATAAGGTTCCGGGCATCTCCAGGATGGCCATCTAGCTTTCACGGCTGTGCTGCCTTAGTCCAGTTGGTCAAAGCAAGGTCTCTGCCAATGAGCTTCCTTCTCTCACCACCTATTTGCCAGAATAATCATGAGCAGGCAAGTCAACTTTTACTCTTGAATTAGTTTAATAATGTTTCCTCTCTGGGAGAGAGTAGTTAATTAGACATCATTTATGGCTTCCACACTATCTAGCAATGCTCAATCATCTCTTGGCAGCAACCGGCCATTCATCACCAAGGATTTGATCCTTGATCCCATTATATTTGATTCTGTAGACACTGCAAAATTCTCTGAGAATACATTTGATGCTCTGTTGACATATTACCTAATAGAGATGTTAAGCAACTGAGGTTGTCTTGAGAAATAATTTTAAAATTATTTTGAAAAATCCGATTTTAAAATTTAGTTAAAAAGTACCCCTCAGTTTGTCTGAGTTGTCCCTACTACTCTTTCAGAAATTTGTTTTTTATTTTTTTTTAAGATTTTATGTATTTATTTGTCAGAGAGAGAGAGGGAGAAAGAGCACAGGCAGACAGAATGGCAGAGGGAGAAGCAGACTCCCTGCTGAGCAAGGAGCCCGATGTAGAACTTGATTCCAGGACGCTGGGATCATGACCAGGGCCGAAGGCAGCCACTTAACCAACTGAGCCACCCAGGTGTCCCAGAAATTTACTTGTTTTTTAAATATTTTATTTATGTAACAGAGAGAGAGATATCACAAGTAGGCAGAGAGGCAGGCAGAGAGAGGGGGCAAGTAAGCTCCCTGCTGACCAGAGAGTCCAATATGGGGCTCAATCCCAGAACCCTGAGACCATGACCTGAGCTAAAGGCAGAGGCTTTAACCCACTGAGCCACCCAGGCACCCCATCTTCTGGAAATTTAAAACAAACTCTCAGATAGCCTCTCCAATAGAACTATTTACTCTATAAATTTGTGTCATTTTTAATTTAAAAAAATTTAATTGACTCTTTATTCATTTAAATATCTTGAATATGTCATTTATAATGATCAAACAGATATTTTCCTTTTTTTTTTTTTTGGCATATTAGCCGATTTCAGGCGTGAAGGGCAGCCAGACTGAAAAGAGTCAGTAGACTGGAGGCCTTGTCTGTTAAACCTATAGATTTCCAATTTTGCTACTTGTGGTGAATCGTGTTTTACAGGGGAAAAAAAAAAATTCCTACCTTTATTATGTTTGAATGACTTCTGATCCCTTGACCTTCTATTCCTCTTCTCCCAGATTTGCTGTGCACACTAATCCATTCACTTTTATGTTTATAGAAAGTTTGCTCATGACCCGGGCTTTCCAAACTCTTTCTATGTGGTAAAACACCTGTAAGACTGCTGTGTGGAGACTTTTTTCAAATGACTCTCATGGTAAAATGGCTGATTAGCTGAGTTATCTGGGAAATTTATCTATCCGGGTAAATTATTTATCCCTTTTGAGCCTCTTTTTCCTATCTGTGACAGGGTGGGATATTGCCCATCTTGGAGGGCTTCTGTGATAAGGAATGATAATACCACCACCTCTCACAGGGGGCCTGGCATCTAGCAGGGAGTTAAAAAATTAAACCATACACACACACACACACACACACACACATACACACACATCCAGTATATATATATAAGTGCCTGGCACTTAGCAGGTATATATATATATATTGATCTATATATATAAAATAATTTACAAGGAGTCTGTGTGTTTCCAAATTCTGCTCTGGCCCTCACTATAGAAGGGATCTCCTCCCTGGAATCCATCCACAAGCAACAATGACCCTTTACAGAGTCCTCTAAATTATTCAGGATGTTATTATATGAGTATTTTGTTCTACTTCTTAATATATTACTATGCAATAATGCTTGCAAGGGCAAAGTAACCATCATCTTTCCACACTAACTGTCTTATTATAAAATATAAAAATAGGGCTTTGGGGGTTGTTTCTTGGGCAGGGAGTCATGAGAGAACGGTGAGAAGAATCTTAATGTTCTTTTTAAAAACTAGTATTCTATTATATTGAAAAAACAAAGGAGTTTGTTTTTCTGTAGATGAAATCCACACACAAACATGCCTTCCCTTTACTATGATATAATCAAATCTGAAAGTTCCAAAGTTTATTGTTACAGACCAGATCTGCTGTAGCTGCTTTCAAACCAAAAATAGTTTAAAAATGAGAGAATCAGAGATGGAGTCATCTCAAAGTAATTATTCTGTATTTTTATAATTTGGAAAAATATAAATCATAAATTACAGCCAACAATTTACTCTTGATTTCATTTAATATCAGAGAATCAACTCCTTTGTTTCTCCAACACATTAGAATTTAAAAAAAAAAATATTTTATCTATTTATTTTGACAGAGATCACAAGTAGGCAGAGAGGCCGGCAGAGAGAGGGGGTGGGGAAAGCAGGCTCCCCGATGAGCAGAGAGCCCGATGCGGGGCTCGATCCCAAGACCCTGAGATCATGACCTGAGCCGAAGGCAGAGGCTTTAACCCACTGACCCACCCAGGCGCTCCACATTAGAATTTTTTTAAGGAGAGCTCTAAAATTCCTTTTATTAATAAATCCATTAGTAATAACAATCTGTTTTGACACAGCCCTGACCACAATATTTGCTGTGGTTCCAGTTTAGGATTTATTTCATCAGAACAGGAAGAATCAGAATTATGAAAAAAGGTCTTAAAAATAAGATGGGAGGGCCTTACCCCAAATGTCCTCAGTCAGAATCTCTGGTCGGGGAGTGTGTAGAGGATGTCTGCTAGAAACCATTGTTTACCTTTTCCCTGTGATTCTATCAAGAAGCCTGGTGTCAGACCTGTTACTAAATCCCTTGGTAAACCCTAGATGATATCCCAAAAGGGTAATGAAGCAGCAGTTATGGCAAAGGAAAAGCCAGTGATGTTAGAGGATGTTTAGGCTGTTTCCTATTTTGTTTTTTTAAGAATCTTACTTACTTATTTGACAGAGAGAGAGCAAGAGCACAAGCAGGGGGAGTGGCAGAAGCAGGAACCTGATGCTGGACTCGATCCCAGGACCCCGGGATCATGACCCGAGCCAAAGGTAGCCGCTTAACCAACTGAGCCACCCAGGCTATATGCTAGGCTGGTTCCTGTTTCAACAGTGCTTAGCAGGATAATCCCAAATCAGGTGTCTTTTTAGAAACCGGACTGACAATGTATCTTCCTGTCTGGTTCCCACCTCCATAAGTTTCACCTACATCCCTTGTGATAAGCATCTAGAAAAATGTTTATTTGGAAAAATAAAAAAATTTTTAAAACCACATTTTTTTCTGGGCAAATAATTCATGAAATTAAAGCCAAAAATAAATATATTTACATCTCTTTAGGCCAAAAATGAGGAATAATGCAGAAGTTGATTCTAAATAAGAACATGTCTTAGGTCATTCTTTCAGATTATAAATTTTTTTTAAGATTTTATTTATTTATTTGAGAGAGCGCATGCACACAAGATAGCATGAGGCAGGGAGAGGAGCAGAGGGAAAGGGAGAAGCAGATTCCTCACTGAGAAGGGACCCCACCCCCCCTACCCCGCCCCTGCCATTCCAGGACCCTGGGATCATGATCTGAGCCGAAGGCAGACACTTAACCAACTGGGCACCCAGGCACCCCTCAGATTATAAATCTTAAGAAAAAGTGTAGTTAAGAAATTTAACTAATAATCATCTACAGAGTCCACTGCCATAAGACTAGTATCATCTAATTTTAGTGAAAAAATACTCTGAGTCCAGGAAAGTTTCACATCTTTGGTCTTTGCTTGATTCCTCCAATGAAGCATCCACTTCTCTCACAACTCTATAATAAAAAATACTATTTTAAAAGAATAACCTAATTACATAATCCAGATTATTACTTGGAAAGGAAATTATATAAAATTTTTGAGTGGGACAAATTTAAGGTACAAATTAGTTCTGTTTCTATATTTGAAATACATGTGATCAGGCTGCTACCAAAAAAAAAAAAAAAAAGATATACCTAAAAACTTAGAATTCCACATTCTAACATTTAGTTCCATGCTTTCACCACCATGCCATCTTACTTTTGTGCAAAACACAGCTTTGCTTTTCAGTATTCAGGATTTTGTTTGTTCGTTTTCATTGTGATTATGCACACAGTGAATGTGGATCTCAGCCCAGCTTGTCGTTTCCCTGAAATGTACGAGGACCAGCCAGGATCAAGCTCCACCAACTCCCTCCTCCAAGCACTGTCCATGTTATTCTGCCAAAAGCAAGTTGTTTCTGAGGATCAAGGGTTTAGAGGGCTAAAGGACCCTTGAGATCCTGTCCGGAAAAGGTACAATTCAGAGACCCTCTTTGAAACTTCCCTGCCAGTGTATGGCCCTGTTCTTTGGCCCGCTCAAAGTCAAGGTAATCATGACCCCTGGAGGCAGCCCTGCCCATTGCCGGAGAGCACTGGTGGTTCAAGAGTTTCCTTGTGTCCAGACTAGCTGTGTGAAGCTCAACAAATCACAGTATCTTTGAGTGAGTTTCTCCAAGCATGAAGAGTAAGGACTTCAAGGTCATACATATCACAGAATTCTTCCTAATTAGTTAAATGGCAGGAACAGAAATAAAATATTTGCCTGTAACAGCTTTGGGTCTAAAGGATCTTATCTAATTGGTGAGGTCTATGTTTTAAAGGCAGAAGCTGCAATTTTTACACACCACACCACAAAGAATTTTCGACGCTACCGAGTAGTGTCTCTGCATCTTATTCTGTGGGAGTACAGAACCGGACCACTCACTCACTCACTCCTCAGCCCACTGCTGACCGGTGTCTGCCCCTGGGAGCCTGGCTTGGCACTTACAGAGCAGTCACCAAATGTCCACTGTTGTCCCCAAACCACCAGTTTGTCAGTCTTCCCTCGTCATCTCCTTCTCTGAGTCTTTGTCACTGTGGCCCATTTCCAGCTTTTGCAAATTGTCTTCTCTCTTAGCTCCAGGGACAACACAGCCCTCATTCCCGTTTGCCACTTTCGGACCACTCTTTTGTCTCATTCTTTGGCTCTTTCGCTACTCCCACCGTTCTTTGACTCCCTTGTCTTTGCCAGGAAGAATCCCATACCTGAGCTCTCCTTCCATCCTGGCCACTAATTCACTGTGTCGTCTTACGTAACCCGCAATTTTCTCTGGGCTTCATTTGTCCCTGAGAAAGAAAAGGAGATGGACTTGACAGTCCAAAATGTCCCTTCGGGCTATGCGGCACTAGGCTAGCCCATCCTAACCCCACTCCTGGAGTCCATTGGTATGTAGGACAGTTTCCGAGAGCCCGTACAACACTGTGATGGGGCCAAGGCCACCCAGCCATCATCACTTCCGGCATGGGAAGGCACCTAAAACATCCCTTGCCTGTGATCTTCATTTTATAGCTGAGGCAGTCTAGGTCCAGCAGGAGTACTCGATCACCTCACAGCAGAGTCGGGAACAAGGAGGAGGTCTCTTGGGTCCTCAGTGTGCTGCAGGATCCGGGCTGAAGTACATAATGATATCAGAGTAAAGCATCATATAAGGCATAAATTGGAGAGAACACTTTAGAGCCTTTCTTTGACAAGATGAACTCTATGCTGTAACTCCAAAAAATCTGGAGAGATACTTGTTAGAGAGGGTGCTTTAGACAGAGCAGAACAATCTGATCACATAAAACATCTGAGATTTATGTTTTTAAATAGCCAAATAAAACAGAACATCAAGTCACAGAATACATATATTTACATTAATTCAAATCCTCAAAGCACAATACAGTAGGATCTATTGAATAGTTCATATAATTTGGTTTACATATGCACGAGCCTATGAACAAACATTAGCTAGAACAAAGGTTTAAGAAGTTACTCAGACATTTTGGTATTGACATCTACATATTTATGCAACAAATGATGATAACTTTCAACTTTCAATAAGATCTTTTGTGCAAGGATAAGAAATGTACAGAATGGAAAAGAAGACAGTCAAACAAATGTACCTTTATTGCACTATTTATCTAACACCATTTGGGATGTGGTGTTATCCAGCAAATTGTATCAGTGTATTTTGTTTCTTGCAGTCTCGGATGATGAAATTAGCTGAATTATTCTCAAATCTAACCTTAGTTTTGTGCTTTGTAAGTGCCGTTTGGTTCTTCCTTCTGCATCTTTTAAAAAATAAAGTAGGACACTGATGCTTTTCTTTAAAATAACTTTGGTCCTAAGAAGTTAGTAAAGTCTCTTTTTAAGGAACACCCATTCATGAAATTTATTATTTCTTTCAAGAATCCCGGACAAAAAGACAAGGGCACCTCCAGACCAGCTTTGAAATGGTCAGCGGCGCTAAAGACTAAGAGATTGTCATCTAGAACTTAAACTTTGGAAAACAACCCCATCTTTTTCTGGCACACTGAGGAACCGAAGTACCCCTCACTACATTTCCTAGTAAGCAGTTAAAGAGGCCATTTGGTTGCATTTCAAAACACAAAACAACACCATTTCTGTCCTCCTGTTTATTCTGCAAACTGCACAGAAAGTTAAGTACGGAGTGATTAAATGACTACAGCCTACACAGACAGGCACAAAATTAAGCGGATGCCACAAAGGGTGTGTCTGAAAACACGGAATTGACCGAATCGGAGTCGGATTTCACCCTCGTGGACTTCAGGATGCCCTCGGCTATGACCGGTTCACTGGGAAAGAGCCTGACTTTGCCATTCTGCCCTGCAGCGGTATCCTTCAGGGGTTCCAAAAACACCACTCTTTTCCCAGCCCCTGCCTTCCGTTCGTCAGCGGGGGCGTCACTGGCAGGGCCGGGGTTGAGAATAGATGCATGGGCATTGCTTTGGTTGAGAATATTCTTTTGTCTCTTGGTTTTACACTTGCAAGGACACGGCGTCAGATAGAGGTACAAAAGTACCAAAACGATACTGGCCACGCAGGCTGCGAGGGTGGTGAATGCTGTGTTAAATGCCTCGTGGGCATGGGATTTGTTTACGGTGAAATTGCTTACGTTGATGGTGACATCCACTGTCTCGTTTAAGAGGCGCTGCCTGTTCATGGCGATGCAGGAATAGACTCCAGCGTCCTCAAAGCGAGGACTTTCTATGACCAGACTTCCATTGCGAAACACGTGAAAGTTCTCCAGCTCTTTATCGGGCTCCAGCAGCCTGTTATCTGGACGGACCCAAATGAAATCGGTATTTGCATTGTCTGTCTTGCTGTCACAGGGGACAATCAGCCTTTCCCCGACTTGAGCTTCATGAATAAAGCCAAGTGCACGGAAGGAGCCATTGATGATGCTGTCCGAGCAATTCAGAAAGCTATCCTGGAGCAGAAGCACCTGCTGGGAGTGCTTGGAGTCAGACCACAGGCGACAGGCATAATCATTCTTAAAATCCATCACTGAGCTAAAGTGTCTTCGATACCAAAAGATCAGCAATGAATAAAGAGAACAGTCACAGACAAATGGGTTTCCATGAAGGTAGATGCCTCTCAGCTGTTTTCCTGGTACTAAATTAATATGGTGCATTGGCAGGGAGGGGATTCGGTTATAAGAAACATCTAGAAACATCAGTTCTGCCAGCTTGAACCTTCCAACATACAAATCCATGGGGAACTGCGTAAGAAAGTTTCCACTTAAGTAGAGTTTTTGCAACTGAGAGAGCCCTCCAAAAGCTGAGGGATCCAGATAGGAAATGTGATTGTTGTAAAGCAGGAGCACTTCCAGAACCTTCAACTCTTGGAACACTGCATTTTTCAGGGTCTTCAGCTTGTTGGACGATAAGTCAAGACACTTCAGATTTGGAGTTGTGGAAAAACTGCCTGTGGCTACGCTGGTGATGTTGTTATGACGAATAATGAGTGTGTTCAGCTTAACAAATGATACTGGAATCCACTCGGCATCCAGGAGCCCGATTCCGTTATAGCTCAGATCCAGCCTCTTAATCAGTCTGAAAAGGTTCCCAGGCACCTTGGACAGGTTTTTGTTGGTGCAGCTCACGATGTCCGTGGCACAGATGCAAGCGGTGGGGCACACCCCGGAGGCGCCACGGCTCACCGTCACCGTGATCACCAACAAACACAGCAGCTCCCTGCAGCCCGGTCTGACAACTCCAGGCAGGGTGGGCAGCGTGTGTAAACGTAAAGACATTATGGTCGCCTCCAAGTCTCTTCCTGGAGCCTTTCCACCAGCTCAGCCTCCCACCAGTGAACCTGGTAAACAATCAATATTGGGGGTGGGGGGGAGAAAGCAAAGTTAACTACCACCAGTTAACCCTTAAGAGTCATATCTTGCTTTCTTTTCAATAACTTTTGAAATGCAGGTTGTATGTCACGCTGGGGGAGCCTACTACGGTGGTTTTTACTGTTAAATGCAATTTCTTTTCCTGGGGTACTCCTGCTTACAGGCACTGACGGTCGCAATCTATCAATACAACCGTCTCAACATCAGAAAGTCAGTATTTTTTTTTTTAACGTGCAGGCTGCGTCGTTTCTTAAACTCCCCGCAACAGACACAAAAATACACAAACGCATCCTACAAACAAACGGAAATGCATAGGAAGCCACCCCTCCAGAACACAACTCACAGAGATGAAAAGCCTCACCGGCTCTGGGGATAGGCCGCCGACGGTGGTGTCTTCGGAAGGTCTGTGAGTCTGTCTCTGTCCGTCCCTCCTGCCTTTTCCGAGTTCCTTTCCCTCCTGCTCCCGGCGGGCGGCAGCCTCTCGCTGGCTCTCAACTTTGGGGAGTTTCAAGCAGCCGCGGCGGAGGCAGCCACCCCGGGCGCAGGAAACGTCTCGGCCGGCTCCGGAGGGTTCTCCCGGGCTCTCTTCATTGCTCGGCTCAAGGTACCGGTTCGGCGCCCTGGCCGTCGCGTGTCCCGGCGCGGGGCGACCCACTCCCGGAGCGGGGTCCGAGGGGCGGGGGCGCCGGCAGCGGGTCGGTCCCGGCCCCGCCTCCCCGCGCTCGGGAGCCAACAGGACCCGGGGTTCCCGCGCGCCGCGGCCCGGGTTTTATCCCCGCGCGCGGGGTCGGATGCGGGGCGGGGACACGGTCCCGCCCCTGCGCGTCCTCCCGCCTGGAAGCGGCTCCGAGGCTGCGGGCGGGAGCGGGCTGGGCGCACTGCGGGGGGCGCGCGGCGCGGGGAGGGGGCGGCGGCGCAGCCAATCCGAGCGGCGGCCGGCATCCCTCTCCCGTCCCCCCCACACCCCGCGGCCTCGCCGCCACCTCCTGCCTCCCGGGAGAGGGACGCGGCCGAGCGGGGTGCAAGCCCAAGGCTCACCCATTCCCACCCGCTGTGTGTGCGTGTGTCCAGCCCCCAACGGGGTGGTGGGGTGGGGCGGGGGTTCAGGGGGCACGCCCAGCCAGGGAAGGAGAGGTCTCTCCCTTGAAGACCCCACTTGTCGCGGCCGCCGGGGTCCACTGAGCTCCCCGACCTCTTGTAGCTTTCTTTGGGCCAGGGCCAAGAGGGCTCCCGCCGGGCTAAGTGCAGCGGCTTTTAAACGTCTACAAAATAAACCCAGAAGTGGCCTTCCGTCCTCGGCCACGTTTGGGGGGGGGGGGGGGGCGGGAGTGTAGGGAAATGACACTTCCCCTCCGGTGCCACCAGGATCTCCGTTTGGGGGAAGGAACCGGGAAGGCAGTGTGGGGACACGCCGCACCTCCCTGGGAAAGTTCTATCCCTTTCCTAACTCAGGAGGCGGCATCAAGGATGGTGCCCAATCCGAAAAGAAGACGGGAAAGAAGGCTTGGGGCCGACCTTCCGGCTGGAATGCAAAGATAAGGATTTTAAGCTTTAAAAAGGAAAAAAGAAAAAAAATATATATATCCCGGAGCCAGACTTCCCCCCACTTTTTTTAGGGGGTTGGAGTGGGCGGGGGGGAGGGGTGGTGGAAGCAAGTGTGTTCATGCCAGATAGGGACTGATCCTAGATGGGGTTCCTACGCCTGGGTTCTTCATAACTCCTGAGACACTGGCGGTCCCCAGACTTGAGCGTGCTTTGGTCTTAGCAAACTAGGAAATGCACAGTCCGAGGTGAACACGCCGCCAACCTACTCCCCCCCACCCGGCAAACAAACAAACAAATAAACAAACAAACAAACAAAAAAGCCCAGCTGGACAAATGCAAGGTGGAGGGCTTGGGGCTGATGAGCTTTTCGATTAAAAATCCGTTTTTGTTTAATTCCAAGATCAGTTTTAACGATGGGATTTGACTGAGCCAGATGGCCCATTTGTCCATTATATCTGGATTAAAAAAAAATAAATTACTGCCCTAACAAGAGATAACTAACTAAAGCGGAAGGGATAGGGAGACTGAAAAGCAGACCAAATTGAGAAAACAGGAGTGGGGCAAATAACTTGTAATATTACTTGAAAAATAAAACGGATGTTACCATAACCAACTCCTCCCTCTCCCCCACCCCCAAGCACACTTGAGCAACCTTGAATTTACTGGGAGTTGGTCCCTACATTGTTCATGAATGGATTCATGTGGTAGCACAGATCTGATAGGCCAGTGCCAAATTTCAATAGAACTGTGTGCATTGTTAATTTAGTCAGCCTGCTTGTAGAACAGATCTGGATTAGCCCTGGGAAATCAAGATTTTTTTTTTTCAGGTGAAAGCAGCTTGATTCAGGGTAGTTTCAGTTTCGTGAAAAGTGGATTTTTATCCTAAGAGTGCAGCCTGATGTGCTCTAGGAAAGCTTCCTCACTGTGGGCTCCCAAGAGAGGCCAAGGATGAGCGTTTCGAAAGTTAAGCCACACTTCCTAGGGCTCTCAAAAATCCTGGGTCTCCAGGCCTTGGTTTTTACAGTTAACAACGGTTAACACAGAGAAATGGAATTGAACTCACTCAGAGGAATGCTCTCTAAATGACTAACAAATGGGTTTTTGCAATGTTTTACTAAGGACATGACATCCTATTCAAAGGAAACCATGAAGGTGGAAGAAAGTCCTGTATGTCCTAGGAAAGTACTGTCAAAAGAAAAGGGACTCAAACGTGGACCCAGATTGTGTCCTTATAGCTCTAGGGGCATCCTAGAAACACGCGTGCAAAGATCCCACAGCAGAAATAAACCAAATGCACTCAACATCTACACACACTTATCTATTTGAATGCCTGATTTTTGAGATTCTGCCCATTTGGCAAGAGGGAAGGAGTTTTGAAAGGGGTGGGTTTTCTTGGCTTTGAGAAGAAAAAGCTAAGCATTTACCTTAATTTTGGGTGTAAGGTGTGACCTTATGTTATGGAGGGAACTTTCTCTACATCCTTTTATCTCTCCTGCCAGTTCCTCTCTTTCCATGAGAAGGGAAGTTCCACAAGGGCAGAAATGTTATGTCTGGGACACTGCTCTAATCTTAGCTTCTAGAACTCTGCTTGACACTTGCTTGGCATTCAGTAAATTTTTGATAAATAGACTGAGGAATGGGGAACCTCTTCTAGGCCTATTTGAGCTGAGTCTGGTGGTTGATATCCTGTTCTCTATACTTCATAAAGCTTGTCAGAGAGACAGAAGAGAAGGGAGGGAAAGAGGAGCCCTGCAAACAAGACTTGAGTCCTAGATCCAGTGGTACCTGAAGGCCACTGCCCACGTTTACTTCCTTTCTAATTACTTTCTCTATCCCCCTTTATTTTCTTAAATTATTTTAAGTTGCGTTCATGTGCTTGTGACTGCAGGAGTCCTAGAGCGTGTAATGATGGTGATGATAAATATGAAGGGCTATTATGATGTGCTACATTCTGAGCTCTGTGTTTTACATGAATTATTTCATTTACCGCTCACCATAACACTGTAACATTATGTAATCCTATAATCCAGATGGTAAACAACTGTGTTCCAAATTATTTGAAAATGGAATGGGATGAAATTAGCTTGAGGCTCCATTTGAAGGATTTAGATTAAACTGAAAAGAGATGTTTCTGACGGGGTGGCTCGAGGCTGGAATGGTTGCCAAGACAGATGGTTGAGTTGCCTTCTCAGGAGTTTAAAATAGGACAGATAGATATTCTTCTGGTCTTTTCCACATGGCACAATCTTTTGGTATTTTTGACCATTCAGTGACTCCAGTGGCTGGTAAAAAGTGGATCGATTCTGAATCTAGTGTGCAGAGGCAGGTCTGAGAGTGTGAGAGAGTCTGGCCTGGTCTGCAAGTAACTCTGACCTGGGGGCAGGGAGTTAGGTAGATGAAATCTCGGGGTTTTCCCCTGTTGCAGTCAAAGACTTAAGGCCTCAGAGAAATGAAACAAGAACTGGTGATAGCACTAGTTTGTGATTCCGAGTCCTTTTTACGAAGAATGAACACTTCACTAGCACTTTCAGCCCTATGAAGGGCTTGTCCATTCTGTGTCTCCTCGGATTCTAGCACCCAGAATCCGTGGCGCTGGGACACCAGCAGATATCTAACATGGCCTCCTTTTGTCACCTGGGGACGCATCCCGTGTTCTTCAGGAATAGCCCCCGGGGGTCTCCAGCTCTGCAGGCACCTGACTGTTGCACACAGGAGCTTTCTGCCAAGGCCCCCTCACTCTGGGGACAACACTGTGCAGCGGGTTTTTACAGTGTGTGGAGACCCGGCCTACGGGAAACACAGCCCTTTGCCCACCAACTCTGGAAGTGTGCTCTGCTCCTGTACCAGCCTGTTTTTCTTTTGGTCTCATCCAGCTGGTTTTTGTAAATTGCCCAGGACTTACAGTAGAACCAGATTTCTCACCCGGTCCTATGTCCCTGGCTGTATGGAGATTCAGGCTCTGGCCCTGTGCTCTCTGAACTCCAGGGGGGCCTGGGTGACCTGGTGGCTTGGTTCTCTGGAAGCCGCCTTGGCTAGAAATGCGGGCTAGTCAGTTACCCACAAGCCCTCTCCAGGGAGAGTCCAGAATGGACAACTTTTTGAGCAGTTCTCACTCATCTGTTCTATCTCCTGCCTTCAAGGACATAGACTGCGTAGGTTGTTTCTTTTTTCTTTTTCTTTCTTTTTTTTCTAGTTTAGTTGACATGAAATTCACAGAAACAAAACTAACCTTTTTCACCTTTGAAGATCATCTGAAAGAGTACATATTTATGTCATAGCAGTAGGTTTTTAGAATTGTCCTCTTTCCTTATCTGCATTTTCTGTTGTTTTTTTTTTACAATGGTTTTGTGATATGAAAAAACACAATGAGTACTTGCAGTTGTTTCAAGTTACTCATGACTAAGTCATATGCATCAATGTTTCTGCTTTATTGTGATTCCGATTTAATATTCAGGAACTCTAGTTTCAGAGAGCAAAACCCTCTTCTGATTTCTCTGATGGAAGTGACTCTAATTTCCCTTGACTTATTCTGGGTTGGCACTACAATCCTTTATTTGGCAAATATTTACTGAGCATCTACTACGTGCCAGACACTATTCTTTAGGCTGAGAATTATAGCCATACATAAAGGCTGTCATAACCATGCAAGCCCAACCAGAATGAGAGGCATACCAGTCACTCACATATTTCTTGGTGACCAAATGTCCGTGCTCCCAGATGTGAGGCTCAACATCGTTGGCTGGGTCAGATCCCAAGAGCTATGCATCCTTCTCTCTCAGCGCATTCTTAGACCAGCCTTTGTGAAGGCAGTAGGACTCTGCCCCACACCACTACGTGTCCATGTGTTTTTGTGTGAGAAAGAAAAACAAAAAGAACAACTGAAGCCCATTTTTCTTAATCCTAAAAGTACGACATGCTCAGTATAGAAAAATTGGAAATACAGAAAAGATGTAAAGAATCAGAGAATGCCATTTATAATCTTACTGGTAAATTACATTTCTGCTCAAAGAATAAATCCATTGTAGTAAGGAAACTGAGATGTTGCAAGAGGATGGTTTGTCATAATTATGTAAAGAGAAAAGAAATAAACAGACTTTGGTTTTTGTTAGTGGTGGTGGTGGTTTTTGGTAGTTTTGTTTTTTTTTCCTTAATGTTCTGAAATTCTCAGCCTTAGGAATGAAGTAAGCAGATGAACACTTGCTTTATAAAATTCAGTGTGTCAAAGCCATGCTCCTAGCATTATGGTTACCTCTTGCAATTTTGGTCATAAATGGTGGGTGCTCTGATTTCCATTTTGCTCATTATTAGCCTGAAGGAATCATCTAATTGAATCCCTAAATGCTATTACATTCCTCAAAACTGCGGCTAATTCTATCTCTCTAACTATGGACAATGTTTCACAAACCCAGTTTGGAGAATTATAGGAAGTGTTCAGACTCCTATTTTATGTTCTTTGAAAAAAAATGGGATTTCCTGTAGCAGTAAATAAATGGTCACTTTTCATAAAGGTACTATCTGCACATTCAAAGAAATACCTGATTTGGAGCAATAAGTATTTGCTAGACAAAATTAATACAAAATAAAATGGAATTGAGAGAAAAAATAATAAACTCTATCAGAGAGCCGGCCACAATTGTAAATGCTCATTCTATTATTTTCAGCAAATATAAGGCTCTCTGTGGTGGTTTTTGCATGCATAATTTGCTCTGGAACTCTGACCTTTCAGTCTGTGATAGTGAAAAGCAATATTGCATTCATATAAGGGAAGTCAGAAGGACCTGTGGAAAGATCCAAGAAAGTGCGTTTGATAACAAGACCCAACATTTATTGCATTTTTACTACAATACACCAGACTTTGCATTTAATTCTTTCAAGAGCTCTAAGAGATGTTCATTAACATCCCCATTGTCTAATGAGGGCAAATGAGGCTGAGTTGGTTTATGTAACTCACCCAAGATTAGCGGTAGAGCCAGATCTCTCACCCTGCTGTCTCACTCTGATCTCACGCTCTACCATTAGCTCTAATGCTTCCCATTAGGGAGGAGAGGGGTCAGCCCTGATTTAAATTCCATTCAGCAAATATTATTAGTCCTGGCTACAGTCCCAGAGCCATCATATGGTTGTTCTCCTCTAGGAATTTGTAGTGTTGTTTGAAATAATTATAGGGTATAAGACAGTATATAATTCAATTTCAAAGTGGACATAGCAAAGAGCCAAAATATTTGCAACAGAATAGGCATTTTGGACATTGAAAAATTCCAATACAGGCGGATTTTTAGATCTTCCTCATTTCTTGTTGACCCAATAGCTCACTCAACAAAGACAAGCATATGCAAATAAAAGTATAATTTGGGAAGAACCCCTTGAATGACAATTATCTTAGAATCAAGCGACAATAATATGGCTTCTTTTATCCATGGCATTCATAGTGGAGAATTATAAGCAAGGAAAGGAGTATCTCTCTCACCACAGTTAAGAGTCTCAAACATCCTCTAATCACATGCCAAATGGCAATGTGTCAAAGAAAAAAAAATGTGACATGGTAAAATAGAGCATTGACTAACGAATTAACTTTCTGTGTTGTGGTGGGCAGAACTTCCTTTTATTAACTGCATAATCTTGGGTAAGTGACCTGGTCTTTCAGGCTCACCCTCCTCATCTGTAAAACGGGAATCCCGTGCGAGCATAGGCACCGCTGGGTTTCACACAGTTGACTGAGATGAGCTGAGACCTGGAAAGTTGCTTTGGGAATGATAAAGCGGGAAACAAGTATCACAGGGAGTCCCAGTCCTGTGTTATTCATCTTTGCTGTCCTTGCGCCTTGGACGTGATCTGACACAGCACAGATGTTGAGCAAATGTCTGTTGAACCTAATGGAACTGAAGCTGGTTTTATGTACAAAAGAAACAGAGCTGGAGAGGTGCCTCGCCACAGTGGTGTTTGCACTAATTATGTGGCTCCCCTGGGCCTGGCTGTACCAGAGTACAGCAGGTCCTCCAAATGAGGACCTGCTGTTGGCTCAGCCCTGCCTTATTCTCCTAGGTACTCCGCCACAGACTGGAGGGTCTGCAGCGTGGGCTTCTCCAAGCCCCTTGGGACTCGAAGCTGGCATGTCGTGGGGAAACATCCTGGGCGGAGACTTTTAGCTAGGAGTGATGATTGGCAACCTCAGAACACACACGGGAGACTCCTCAGAGGAGTTTTGAACTACAGGGGAAAACCAAAATAAAACACCAATAATAATAACAATAATCACTCTCTCCAGAGGGCAGCTCTCACATGTTGTTACTTGCATCATGAGACAACTATGTGGAAGGAAACCAGGGAAGCCGTCTTGGAAGCTGTTGTGTAGAAGTAGTCAGGGGCAAATCCGAACAAGTTGCTGAGGGATGAGTCTGCTCCTTGACATTTCCCGCTTTGCAGAAACAGCGGGATGACAGAAAACATGCTGTTGTGGCGGCCGCCGTCCACACTTATCTAGAGGTAGAACTTTTTCATTGACTCACTTATAGTTATTGAAACTGTTGGACATCTCAATTCCTCTCTTCCTAATCTCTTTTGCTGGGAAGGCCCCGAGGACCTCAGGTCCATTTGCACAAGCGGGATATGCATTTACCCAGTAAGTATCAACATGTGTCTTTTTGTTCGTTTGCTACGTCTGGGGGAGAGCAGCATGGGGGACTCTCCAGATAGGGCCACCTTCATAACATCCACATAGCCCACCTTGACAGGTTCAGAAGCTTGATATTTTTGATGTGCCAGAGTTCATTGTAGAGAATGTGAATGATTTATAATGTCCCCCCGAAGAATACCCACCTGTGATTTTAAAATAAAAATCAAGTGGATCAGAACTTGTTATGGGCCTGATCAGAATCCCCACCTGTAAGGAAGTTTTGGGAAGCCAAGTTTATAGTCATAGGTATGTTTGGTGCGTGTGAAATGATGGGGCAGTGTAGGTCGTCTGATGAATGTAATGTGTAGCGGGATCAAACTGTTATAGCACAATAAATCCATTGTTGCAAAGGAGTTATGTCTTCTAATAAGGCCACATACTCAGATTGGCTGCACGTGGCACCGTCATCCCTGGGCAGGAGGTGCCAAGCAGCTGATCAGTGAGCTTTCAAGTTACACAGGAAAAGCAATGACATTATGATTCTGCCCCACTAAGAAAATTACTCTTTTTATTAGAGGCAAGGTCTCCCTCTTTTTCTCATCACTACAAGAACAGAGTACACAAAGAGCAACGTCATCAGTAAGGCTGAATGGTGATCACACAGAAGAGATGTGGATAAACAAAGAACCCAACTCAATCAGAAGGAGGTATCAGAGGGGTGCCTGGGTGGTGCAGTTGGTTAAACCTCTGACTCTTGGTTTCAGATGAGGTTGTGATCTTGGGGTCATGAGATCAAGCCTGGCATCGGGCTCTGTGCTCAGCATGGAGTCTGACTAAGACCTCTCTGCCCCTCCCCCCTGTGCTCTCTCTCTCTCAAGGAAATAAATAAATCTTTTAAAAAGAATTAAAAAAAAAAAAAAAGAAAGGAAGGCAGGAAGGCAGGAAGGAAGGGGTATCAGAAAGCAATGGAGCTACCCAGAAAGAAGGCAGCCATTTTGCAGAACCTCAATAAAACATCATGATAAATATATACATTGAAAGTAAAACGAAGGGGCGCCTGGGTGGCTCAGTGGGTTAAAGCCTCTGCTTTCGGCTCAGGTCATGATCCCAGGGTCCTGGGATCGAGCCCCGCATCGGGCTCTCTGCTCAGCGGAGAGCCTGCTTCCTCCTCTCTCTCCCTGCCTGCCTCTCTTGCCTACTTGTAATCTCTGTCTGTCAAATAAATAAATAAAATCTTTTAAAAAAATCATAAAAGTAAAACGAATAATTACATAAACAGAAGTTGAGTTCTGACCAACCATTCCGATGAAAAAATTATAAGTTCCCATAGTCATGAGACAAGAATCATGGAGCATACACAGAAGAGAATTAGCCAAATAAGGGCAATGTCACCCAAATCAAGGAACAGAACATTTACCAGCACTCTAAGGCTCCTATGTTTCCTTCTAGGCATTAACTTCCCACTGGTAACCACTCACTCTCCTGACCTCCACCAACATGGATTAGTTCTGCTTGTTTTTATGCTTTATAGAAACGAAATATATACTCTTTGTGTCTGGCTCTGATTGCTGAACTTGCATTTGAGAGATTCACCCTTATTTTTACATGTTGGCCTAGATCGTTTTCATAGCTATATTGTCACTATGTGACTCTTTAACAATTTAGTGAACCTTTCTAGTATTGATGGACATCTAAGTAATTTTCAATTTTTTCTATTTCAAGTACTGTTTCCATGAATATTCTAATACTGGTCTTTTGACAAACATAATGTGCACATTTCTACTGGGTATATACCTCAAAATGTATTTGCTTGGCCCAGGTGGTACACATACTCAACTTGAGTGGTTAACTGTCAGTTTTCCAAAGTGGATGTACAAATTTATTCTCCCACAGGTATGGGAGAATTCCTGTTCCTCCACATTCTCATCAGTTCTCTTTACTTTCCATATTTTTCATCTTGACCATTTTGGGGGGTAGGTAGTGGCATTCCATTGAGTATTAATTTGCACTTATCTGAGGACTAATAAACTTGGGCAAATTGTCATATGGTTATCATTTATTTACATATACTCCTTTATGAGTCTTTGGACCATTCTGGTATTGAGCTTTTTCTTATTAATTCTTTATATATTCTGGACTTGTGGGGTCTTTTATCATATATATAGGGTAAGTGATATAAATATATATATTCAATATTTTATGCCATCCTTTGTATTGCCATTTTGTTCACCTTGGTGAACAGTTCTTAGTTTTAACATAGCCACGATTATCATGTTTTTCTTTTATGTTTCTTCTTTTGTATTTCCTATTTAGGAAACATGGCCTACTCAAAGATCAAAAAGATGTTTTCCTCTAAAAACTTTATTGTTTTACTTTTCAGTTTATTTCTCTAATCCATCTTGCTGTGATCTGAATTTGTGGTCCCCCAAAATTCATATGTTGAAATCGTAACCCCTAAGCTGTTGGAATTAGGAGACAGGGCATTTGGGACATGATTAGTTCATCAGGGTGGAGACTTTATGAATGGGATTAGGCTACAGAGAGATCCCTGAACACTTTCCACCACAGAACGACAGCAAAAAGTTGCCATCTATGAACAAGAAAGCAGACCCTCACCAGACATCAAACTTTATCGTATTTTTGTTTTAGCAGCCCCAACAGACTGAGACACACCTGGAATTGATTCTTGTGTGTAATGTGAGGTAGAGTCAATATACATTTCTTCCCATATGGATATTCAGTTGCCCCAACATGATTTATTGAAAAGCCCATCCTTTTGCCTACTGCCCTGCATGTTCACTTTTGTCATAAATCATGTATGGTCATGTTAATCAACATCACTTTATTATTCCTTATTAATTTTTTTTGAAAGTTTATTTATTTCAACACCCGATGTGGGGCTCAAAGTCACATGCTCCTCCAACTAAGCCAGCTAAGTGCCCCACTTACCTTGGCTTTATAATAATAGTTTCTGATATCTCATAATGTTAGTCCTTCATAATTTGCTCTTCAAGCATATCATGGTTAGTCTTGGCCTTTTGCATTTCCACATGAATTTTGTTTTATTTATTTTTTTAGAGAGTGAACGGGGAGGAGAGGGGCAGAGGAGAGGGAGAGAGAGATCTTAAGCAGTCTCCATGCCCAGCACAATGTCCAAGGCTACCTCACAATCCTGAGATCATGATCTGAGCCAAAATCAAGAGTGGGATGCTCCATATGAATTTTAAAATTGATTTATAAATTCTTGGGAGAGGAAACCCACATCTTGGATTTTGGTTGCAAGAGCATAGAAGTGTGCATCAATTTGGAAAGAATGTACATTTTTACAACATTGAATCATCCATTCCATAACAATATATATAAATCCATTTATTTGGCTCTCCTATATTTTTTCTCAATAGTATTTTATAATTTCAGCTAGAGGTCTTGCATATTTTTAATTAGATTTATTTCTAACCATTTGAGTTTTGGGATGCTGTTGTAAACACATTTTATGTTCTATTTGTTTATTGCCAGTATTGTTTATTGCCAGTACAAATATGACTCATGCCATAGTCAGCTTGGGCTGCTATAACAAAGTACCATAAACTGGACAGGTTACAAGCAACATTTATATCTTACAGTTCTGGAGGCAGGAAGTCCAAGATCAAGGTGCTGGTAGCTTTGGTGTCTGGGGAGGACCTTCTTCATTCATAGATCGTGGCTTCTCACCATGTTCAAAGGCAGGAAGGGGCAGGGGGCTCTCTCTGGAAGGTTTTTTCTAAGGGTACTAATCCTGTTCATCAAAGCTCTGTTCTCATGACCTAATTGCCTCCCAAATACCCCATTTCTTTTTTAAAAATTAACATATAATGTATTATTTGCTCCAGGGGTACAGGTCTGTCATTCATCAGTCTTACACAATTCACAGTGTTCACCATGGCACATACCCTCCCCCAGTGTCCATCACCCAGCCACCCTATCCCTCACTCCCCACTGCCCAGCAACCCTCACTTTGATTACTGAGATTAAGAGTCTCTTACGGTTTGTCTTCCTCTCTGGTTCCATCTTGTTTCATTTTTCCTTCTCTTTCCCTATGATCCTCTGTCTTGTTTCTTGAATTCCTCATATCAATGAGATCATGTGATAATTGTCTTTCTCTAATTGACTTATTTCACTTAGCATAATACCCTCTAGTTCCATGCATATTGTTGCAAATGGCAAGATTTTGGGTTTTTGATGGCTGCATAATATTCCATTATATATATATATATATATATATATATATATATATATATATACACCCTCTTCTTTATCCACTCATCTGTTGATGGACATCTAGGCTCTTTCCATATTTTGGCTATTTTGGACATTGCTGCTATAAACACTGGGGCACATGTGACCCTTCAGGTCACTACTTTTGTATCTTTGGGGTAAATGCCCAGTAGTGCAATTGCTGGGTCATAGGGTAGCTCTATTTTCAACTTTTTGAGGAACCTCCATACTGTTTTCCAGAATGGCTGCACCAGCTTGCATTCCCACCAACAGTGTAAGAGGGTTCCCCTTTCTCTGCATCCTTGCCAAAACTTGTAGTTTCCTGACTGGCTAATTTTAGCCATTCTAAAATTAGTTTTGATTTTTTTTTGTGGTTTTGATTTCTATTTCCCTGATGCTGAGTGATGCTGGGCACTTTTTCATGTGTCTGTTGACCATTTGATTGTCTTTTTTGCAGAAATGTCTGTTCATGTCTTCTGCCCATTTCTTGATTGGATTATTTGTTCTTTGGGTGTTGAGTTTGATAAGTTATTTATAGATTTTGGGTACTAGCCCTTTATCTGATATGTCCTTTGCAAATATCTTCTCCCATTCTGTCCATTGTCTTTTGGTTTTATTGACTGTTTGTTTTGTTGTGCAAAAGCTTTTTATCTTGGTGAAGTTCCAATAGTTCATTTTTATCCTTGCTTCCCTTGCCTTTGGCCATGTTTCTAGGAAGAAGTTGCTGTGATCAAGGTGGAAGAGGTTGCTGCCTGTGTTCTCCTCAAGGACTTTAATGGATTCCTATCTCACATTTAGGTCTTCAATGCATTTGAGTCTATTTTTGTGTGTGGTGTAAGGAAATGGTCCAGTTTCATTCTTCTGCATGTGGTTGTCCAATTTTCCCAACACCATTTGTTGAAAAGACTGTCTTTTTTCTATTGGACCTTCTTTCCTGCTTTGTTGAAGATTAGTTGACCATGGAGTTGAGGGTCCATTTCTGGGCTCTCTATCTTGTTCCATTGATCTATGTATCTGTTTTTGTGCCAGTACCATACTGTCTTGATGATTATAGCTTTGTAATAGAACCTAAAGTCTGGAATTGTGATGCCACCAACTTTGATCTTCTTTTTCAACATTCATCTGGCTATTCGGGGTCTTTTCTGGTTCCATAAAAATTTTAGGATTACCAAATACTGCATCTCTTAATATCATCACCTTGGGGTCAGGATTTGAAAATATAAATTTTGGAAGGGACACAAACATTCAATCTATAGCAATTAATTTTAGTATTTTGACTATAATTTTAGTATTTTAACTATGTCCTTCCTATATTCTTTTATTAATGCTAGGAGTCTGTCTATAGATTCTTTAGAAATTTTCTATGTGCATGATTTTATTGTCTGGAAATGACAGTTTATTTCTTCTTTTTCAATTTCCATGACTTCTCTTTCTTTTGCCTAATGCATGGGCTAGGCCTCCAGTTACAATGTTGAATAGCAGTGGTCACAGTAGCTATTCTAGACTCAGTCTCAATATTCAAGGAAAGTTTTCAATATTCTACCATTGATAATGATGTTTGCTGTGGGTATTTTGTAGCTCTTTTTTTTATCACATTACGGAAGTTCTATTCTTAGTTGACTAAAAGTTTTGTCACAAATGAATATTGAATTCATCAGATGTTTGTTCTGCATTTGACAAGATCATGTGATTGTATTCCTTTTTCTGTGAATGTGCTAAACTAAGTTTATGAGTTTTGAATGTTAAACCATGCTTGCTACCTAGACTAAACTGCACTGTTTACTGCACCACTGGATTTGATTTCCTAATACTTCATTAAGAATTTTAACTTTGGGGGGGAACCTCCATACTGTTTTCCACAGTGGCTGCACCACATTTGCATTCCCACCAAGAGTGGAAGAAGGTTCCTCTTTCTCTACATCCTTACCAACATCTGTTGTTTCCTGTGTTCCTAATTTTAGTCATTCTGGCATGTGTGAAGTGCTATCTCATTGTAGTTTTGATGTGTATTTCCTTGATGATGAGTGATGTTGAGCCTCTTTCCATGCATCTGTTGCCATCTGAATGTCTTCTTTGGAAAAATGTCTGTTCATGTCTTCTGCGCATTTCTTAGTTGGATTATTTGTTTTTTGGGTGTTGATAAATTCTCTAATAGATTTTAGAAATGAACCCTTTATCAGATATGTCATTAGCAAATATCTTCTCCCATTCCAATAGTTGTCTTTTACTTTTGTTGATTGTTTCCTTAGCTGTGCAGAAGATATTCATCTTAATGAAGTCCCAATAGTTCATTTTTACTTTTGTTTCCCTTGCCTCTGGAGACATATCTAGTAAGAAGTTGCTAGGGCAAATATTGAAGAGGTTGCTGCCTGTGTTCTCCTCTAGGATTTTGATGGTTTCCTGTTTCACATTTAGGCCTTTTTTCCCTTTTGAATTTATTTTTGTATATGGTGTAAGAAAGTGGTCCAGTTTCATTCTTTTGCATATTGCTATCAAGTTTTCCCAAAACCATTTGTAGGAGAGATGTCTTTTTTCCATTGGATATTCTTTCCTGCTTTGTCAAAAGTTAGTTGACCATGTAGTTGTGGGTCCATATCTGGGTTTGCTATTCTATTCCACTGATCTATATGTCTGTTTTTGCACCAGAATCATACTGTCTCAGTGACTATAACTTTGAAATATAGCCTGAATTCTGGAATTATGATGCCTCCAGCTTTGCTTTGCTTTTTCAAGGTTGCTTTGGCTATTCAGGCTCTTTTTTGGTCCCATGCATATTTTAGGATTGTTTGATTTAGCTCTGTGAAAAAATGCTGGTAGTATTTTGATAGGGATTGCATTAAATATGTGGATTGCTTTGGGTAGTACAGATATTTTAGCAATATTTGTTTTTCCAATCCATGAGCATGAAATGTTTTTCTATTTCTTTGTGCCCTCTTCAGTTGCTTTCACAGTGTTTTGTAGTTTTTGGAGTACAGATCTTTCACCTCTTTGCTTAGATTTATTCCCAGGTATCTCATGGTTTTTGGTGCAATGGTAAATATGTTTGATTCCTTAATTTCTCTTTCTGCTGCTTCGTTATTGCTGTATAGAAATGCAACAGATTGCTGTATATTAACTTAGCACCCTGCGATTGTACTGAATTTATTAATCAGTTCTAGCAATTTTTTTTGGTGGTCTTTCAGGTTTTCTACATAGGGTTTCATGTCATCTGGGAATAATGAAAGTTTGACTTCTTCCTTGCCAATTTGGATGCCTTTCGTTTCTTTTTGTTGTCTGATTGCTGAGTGTAGGACTTCCCTTACTATGCTAAATAACAATGGTGAGAGTGGATATCCCTGTGTTTTTTCCTAACCATAGGGGAAAAACCCTCAGTTTTTCCTCATTGAGGATGATAATTACCTGTAGGTCTTTCATATATGGCATTTATGATGTTGGGGGTATGTTCCCTCTATCCCTACTTTGTTGAGGGTTTTTATCAAGAATTGATGCTGTACTTTGTCAATTGCTTTTTCTGAACCTATTGAGAGGCTCATATGGTTCTTATACTTTCTTTTATTAATGTGGTGTATCATGTTGATTGATTTGTGAAATGACACTTGCAGCCTAGGAATAAATACCACTTGATCATGGTGAATGATTTAGTGTTTTGTTGGATTCATTTTGCTAGTATATTATTGGGAATTTTTGCATTCATATTCAACAGGGATACTGGCCTGTAATTTTCTTTTTTAGTGGGATCTTTGTTTGGTTTTAGAACCAAAGTAATGCTGGTCTCGTTTAAGAGTTTGGAAGTTTTCCTTCCATTTCTATTTTTTGGAAGAGTTTGAGAAGCGTAGGTATTACCTCTTCTTTAAATGTTTATTAGAATTCCCCTGGGAAGCTATCTGGTCCTGGACTTTTGTTTATTGGGAGATTTCTGATTACTGAATCAATTTCTTTGCTGGCTATTGGTTTGTTTGGGTTTTCTATTCTTATTTTAGATTTGTTAGTTGATACATTTCTAGGAATTTATCCCTTTCTCCAAGATTGTCCTATTTGTTGACATATAATTTTTCATAATATCCCCATAAAATTATTTCTATTTTCTGTGATCTTGGTTTTGATCTCTCCTTTCTAGTTTATGATTTTATTTATTTGGGTCCTTTCCTTTTTGTTTTTGATAAGTCTGGCTAGGAGTTTATCAATTTTACTAATTCTTTCAAAGAACAAGCTCCTGGCTTCATTGATCTGTTCTACTGTTTTGTTGTTGTTCTTTCTATTACATTTATTTCCGCTCTAATCTTTACTACTTCTCTTTTTCTGCTGGCTTTAGGCTTCATTTGTTATTCTTTGTCTATCTCATTTAGGTGTAAGGTTAAGTTACCTATTTGAGATTTCTTGCTTTTTGAGGTAGGCCTATATTGCTATATACTTCTCTTATGGCTGCTTTTGCTGCATCCCAAAGGTTGGACTATTGTGTTTTCATTATCATTTGTTTCTACGTATTTTTGTATTTCTTATTTAACTTCCTGGTTGATCCATTCGCTCATTCTTTAGTAGGATGTTCTTTAACCTCCGTGTATTTGTGGTCTTTCCAAATGTTTTCTTGTGGTTGACTTCAAGTTTCATAGTGTTGCAGCTGGAAAATATGCATGATATGATCTCAATGTTTTTGTACTTGTTAAGGCCTGATTTGTGACCTAGTATGTGATCTATTCTGGAAAATGTCCCATGTGCCCTTGAAAAGAATGTATATTATGCTGCATTAGGACAAAATGTTCTGTATATATCTGTTAAATCCGTCTGGTCCAGTATGTCATTCAAAGCCATTGTTTCCTTGTTGATTTTCTGCTTTGATGATCTGTCCATTACTGTAAGTGGGGTGTTAAATTTCCCTATTATTGTTGTATTATTATCAATGGGTTTCTTTATGTTTGTTATGAATTGTTTCATATATTTGGGTGCTCTCAAGTTAGGGCCATAAATATTAACAATTGTTATAATTTTTTGTTGGATAGTCCCCTTTATTATGATATAGTGCCCCTCTTCATCTCTTGTTACAATCTTTGGTTTAAAATCTAGTTTGTCTGATATAAGAATGTCTACTCTAGCTTTCTTTTGACATCCATGCATGACAGATGGTTCTCCATCCCCTCACTTTCAATCTGTAGGTGTTTTTAGGTCTAAAATGAGTCTCTCTCTCTCTCTTTTTTTTTTTTTTCTTTTTCTGAAATGAGTCTCTTATAGGCAGTATGTAGCTGGGTCTTTTTTTTTTTTCCTTATCCATTCTGACAAACTGGCATTTGATTGGATCATTTAGTCCATTTGCATTCAGAGTTATTATTGATAAATATGAATTTAGTGCCATTTTATTACTTGTTTTGTCATTGTTTCTGGAGATTTTCTCTGTTCCTTTCTCTGTCACTTTTGATCTTTCTTTCCCAATCAGTGTCCCCTTTAATAGTTCTTGCAGGTTTGGTTTAGTGTTTATGAACTCCTTTAGTTTCTGTTTGTCTGGGACACTCTTTATCTCTCCTATTTTAAATGACTGCCTTGCTGGATAGAGTATTCTTTGCTGCATATTTTTCCCATTCAGCACATTGAAGATATACTGCCACCTTTTTTCTGGTCTGCCAAGTTTCTGTAGAGAGCTCTCTTGCTAACCTTATTTGTCTTCCCTTGTAAGCTTCTCTTGCTTCTTTTAGAACTTTTTGCTTTATCTCTATATTTTGCAAATTTAACTGTGATATATCTTGGTGTTGGCCTATTTTTATTGATTTTGATGGGAGTTCTCTGTGCCTCCTGGATTTGGATGTCTGTTTCCTTCCCCACGTTAGGGAAGTTTTCAGCTATTATTTCCTCAAATAAACTGTCTATCCCTTTTCCCTCTCTTCTTCTTCTGGGACTTCTATGATACCAATGTTATTACACTTTTGGAGTCACTGAGGTCACTAAGTCTATATTCATGATCTAATATTTTTCTTTCCCTCTTCTTTTCAGCGTCACCCTTTTTCATAATTTTATCTTCTATATCACTTATTTTTTCCTCTTATTCTTGCATCCTTGTGGTCATTACATCCAGGCAGTTTTGAATCTTGGTTATAGCATTTTTTATTTTGGCCTGACTAGTTTTTAGGTCTTTTATCTCTGCAATAAGGAATTCCCTGGTGTCTTCCATGTTTTTCTTAAACCCAGCTAGTATCCATGTTTTTCTTAAACCCAGCTAGTATCCTTATGATTCTTGCTTTAAATTCTGGATCAGGCATATTATTTATATCTGTTTCAACTACATTCCTCCTCATGATCTTTTCTTGTTCTTTCTTTAAGGATGAATTCCTCTTTGTGTTTTGTCTAAGTATCTGTCTTCTTCTGTATGTTAGGAAAGCCTGTTATGTTTACTGCACCTGAGAGTAATGACTTTATGGAGAAGAGGTCATATAGTGTCCAGGGCGTGGCACTCCGGGAGTGTTTGGTGTGTGCTGCGAGCACTCTACTGTTGTGTTTTGGCTGCTCTGTCCTTCAGGTCAGTCGTGGGCAGAGTTTCTCCTTGCCTGCAATAGGGGATGTTTGAGTGTTAACCAGAGTGTGGAGTTTTAAATAGGTGTGCTCTGGTCTGCTTGTTAAAAGAGACTTGCTGCTATATCCACATAGCTGAAGTTTTCCAGAACTCTATGGTCAGTAGTTGTGGTGCACATGGTGGGGAGAGGGAATTGTGCTGCTCTTCTGGGGCAAAGGCCTACTGCTCTAGTTCTCAGGCCCATTTGCCTAAGAAAAGCAGCACCTGCAGAGCACAGGGGATTGGGGCCTGCTGTAAGCAGTTTAGGCCTCTACTGTTGGCACTGCACTGCTTACTGAAATTAGTTCATGCTGAGGGGTGGGGGAGAGAGATGGCACCAGCCACCTCCCTGTCCCCAGAGAACAGAGTTTGCCCCCACTGCTGTCCAAGAAGCCCTTCCAGAAGAACAAATAACCTCCCCTCATGTGTCCCTTCAGATCCCTGGCTTCACTCTGTCTATATTAAGGCCGGCTGCCTATCAGCAATGCAGTGTACCTCTGTTCTATTCCTGGCAGGCAAGGCTGAGTTTGTTGGTATTTTTTTAAAGATTTATTTATTTGTTTGAGAGAGAGAGAGAGAGAGAGTGCTCAGGTTGGGGGAGGGGCAGAGGGAGTGGGAGAGGGGGGCAGACTCCCTGCTGAGTGCAGAGCCAGATTCAGGCTCAACTTCATGAGCCTGAGATCATGACCCAGCTGAAACCAAGATCTGGGTACTCAACTGACTGAGCCACCTAGGAACCCCCTCACCCCCTGGCTGAATTTAAAACTGCAGTCTTTAGGTTTGGCATGGCACAGACCTTCACTGGTCTTGTGGAGGATGGTCTTGCTGTGCTGGGACTGATGCAAGTTTATCCCAGAAGGACAGTGGCACCAAAGTACAGGGGCATGGTGTTTGGAGTAAGGCACAGCAAATAGCCAGTGTCTAGGTTAGCTGCTCTCAGCAGGTGTGTCTGTACCCATGCTAAGGGGGAAGAGGGGAAGTGTAATGGCACCTGCCAACTATTTTGTCCCAAGAGAGGCAATGCCACCTTTCTCAGATGTTCTCCAAGAAGGGGAGAATATCTCTCCCAGTTTGTTCCAGGGTATTCTCAGATCATGCTATTTGTTCCCAGGCTATCTGCTTTCCTTCTCTATGGCAGCACAGCCGTGATCTTAGGGCTCCACACCAGCCATGCTATGGACCTCTAAAACTCTAGTCTTTGAGCCCTGCTGGTTGTAAAATCTTATGAAAATCAGCCCCTGTCCTTTCCCCAGTCAGTGACTTTGGGGAAGTGTTTTCCCTGTGCAATCCCCTATGTGCTCTTCTCTCTTTTTCTCTCTCTCTCAATCTCTCTCTCTCATCTTTCTCTGTGACCAAGGCTCCCTTGCCTCTGCAGCACCTGTGATCTGTTCCTCCCCAAAATCGCATCTCCCCACCTCCTACTTTCCGTGATGTGGCCTCTTCTCTCCTTCTAGTTGTGCAGTTTGTTCTCCAGATTGGTTTCTTGTGTATTCAGAATGATTTGATACTTATCTAGCTGTGTTCGAGGTTCAAGGCAAGCCTAGGATCCTCCTATTACTCCCCCATCTTAGTTTCTCCTACCCGGGGAAGATATTCTGAAAGATTCCAATAATTTGAAATTGTTGAGGCTTTGTATATATTAGACTATATTCATTTAAAGAAGTGTTTCACGTACACTTGAAAAAAATGAATTGGTCATGAGTAGGTACAATTTTACATGTGAGGCAATTAGATCAGGTTTGCAAAACTGTGCTATTAATGTCTTCCATATTCTTACTGATTTCTTCTACCAGCTATTGAGAAAGATATATTAATGCCTTTCACTATGACTATTGATTTGTACAGAGTTCCTTTTTCTGTTTGTTTTTTGTTTAAATTATTTCAAAGCAATGCTATTGGGTGTACAGAGACTTAGGATTGTAATATCTTCCTATGGGATTGACCCATTTAAAATTACAAACCATCTCCCTTTATCTCTGACAATATTTCTTGCCATAAAATTCACATTGCTTGATACTGGTAGAGCTATCCAAGCTTTTTCACTGTAGTTAGTGGTTATATGGTTTATTTATCTTTCCTTATACATTAAACATTTCTTGATAGTCAAGTGTAAAGCATATAGTTGGGTTTGTTTTTTATCTGGTCTAACAATCATAATCTTTTACTTCAAATTTATTTCACTTATATGCAGTGTAATCACCAACCCTATTGGGTTTCTAGACACCATCTTATTTTAAATTTTCTATTAGGCTCTTTTCTTTTGTGTTCTCTTGTTTCTTTCCATTTTGTCTCTTTTAAATTATTCAAACAATTCTCATTATTTAATGTTTTCATCCTAATAACTTGGCAAATTATATATTGGCTTTTCATTCTGATAGTAGTTACCCTGGAGCTTACAACATATATCCTTGATTTATTCAAAATTATAAAAATTATTATTTTTACCACTCCTATGATATTAGACCCTTAAACTTTTTAAACTATTTACCCCTCCTGACTTTTGTGTTCTTCTTATTTTGCATTTTAGTTCTATGCAGATTTTATACTACAAAGGAAACTACAGTTATTGTTTTGTATAGTCAATATTAATTTATAAATATCCATACACTTACCCTTTCCAATATTTTTTATTCCTTCCTGCCCTTTTTTAGAAAATAGACTTGCAACACAACCACTATATAAGTTAAGTACACTAGTTTAAATATATTTGAGATGGAATTTTGATTAAATAATCACCAAAAATATATTCTAAGTTTGAGTAAGACAACTTCACTATCTCGGTCAGGCAATGATATTGATTTTCAATAAACTAATGAATTGAGTCAAATTCAGTTACTGAATGAGATTTTGCAGTTTTCAAAGACCATTAACATTTCCAGTTCTCAGTTGATCCCATTAATAAGATGATGGATATGCCAAAAAGACAAAGAAGTACAGAACATGGAGAGAAAGGGACTTGCCCACATTTACACACCTTACATTGAATTCAAGTCCCCTGATACCTGTATCAATTAAAATCAACTTAAGAAAACCTAAAATAGGGGCGCCTGGGTGGCTCAGTGGGTTAAAGCCTCTGCCTTCAGCTCAGGTCATGATCTCAGGGTCCTGGGATCGAGCCCCGCATCGGGCTCTCTGCTCAGCAGGGAGCCTGCTTCCTCCTCTCTCTCTGTCTGCCTCTCTGCCTACTTGTGATCTCTGTCTATCAAATAAATAAATAAAATATTTTTTAAAAACCCTAAAATAATTCACATGTCCATAAAAATAAATGTGTCTATAGAAAACACATCCCTTAAAATACATAGTTTAGGGACCCCTGGGTGGCTCAGTTGGTTAAGCGGCTGCCTTCGGCTCAGGTCATGATCCCAGCGTCCTGGGATCGAGTCCCACATCGGGCTCCTTGCTCGGCAGGGAGCCTGCTTCTCCCTCTGCCTCTGCCTGCCACTCTGTCTGCCTGTGCTCGCTTGCTCTCTCTCCCTCTCTCTCTGACAAATAAATAAATTTTTTAAAAAATTAAAAAAAATACATAGTTTAATTACAACTTCTTAAACGATCACTCTCTTCCTTCTCTTTATAGTTCCTTGTCAGTAGGTTTTAAGATCAAAACACACATTTATATCTGCCTATAGTAAACATAATAAGTTTGATTACAACCGGAAGCTCATATTAAAGACATCCCTTTATGGGGAAGGGAAAGTGAGACTGATAATATTATGTTTGTTTAGTTTTTCTTTCCAGGCACTGGGCTGAACTTAGTTTTCAGAGCCAGAAATGACTATTGTTTCTGTATCTAAATTTATCCACAGTCTGTTTTTGGAAATTTTTAGGTACAATAGATTCCAAGAGTATTTTGGAACTCCTCACTGATGAAATCTAAATTGTGTTCTTTGGAAAGCCCAACAAACACGTATCCCAAAGAGCCATTAATAAAATAAACTTTCGGAGTATCTGAGATTCTTCTCATCTATCACAGGCAGAGCAGGTGGTTGCTATGGTTAATTAATTGAATGAATAAATAAATGAATTAAAAGTATATAAGTATCTAGCTTTCAGGTTACCCAAAGATTCTCTTAACCTTATTTACAGTGATGGCTATGTCACTGTAGAGAAGCAGTTAACTTTCTGCTAAATTTGTACTCGAAGGAGAAAAAATACACAGAACCAGAAATCAAATTGCTATCCATGTTCCAAACACTATCTGACTTGGTTTTGTGCCATAACCAACAGGGTCCTGCCTTCCCCAAATAAGGCTTGCTCACTGTCACAGTGTCAGGAGAAAACACTGGGTTTGGGGTAGTTGTCGACATGTGTTGGGTCATTTGTGCTGCCTCTCCAGTTCTTGTCTCAGAGTTCCTGCTGTTCAGTCTCTGCTGTGAAGGCCAGACCTACATGGCTCTGACCCCAACCCATGGCCACCTCACCCCATTCTAAATAGACCAGGAACAGACTCATGGACAACAAAGGTCAGACTCTCTCAAGAATTTGAGCCAAATCACAGAAACTACACTCAGTCATTGTGAACTTTCTCTGAGAGCTCACATCCAGCATGGCTGAAGTTGGTACCAGTGCACACCAAAATCGAGGACAACCAAAGTCACTTGAGTGCAAAATTTTAAATTATTTTTAGAAGCCTAGTCTAGAGAGAAGATAACAAATGTTCTTTAAAATCTATGTTTTTGTTTTGTTTTGTTTTGTTTTGTTCGGTGCCTGGGTGGCTCAGTGGGTTAAAGCCTCTGCCTTCAGCTCAGGTCGTGATCCCAGGGTCCTTGGATCGAGCCCCGCATCAGGCTCTCTGCTCAGCAAGGAGCCTGATTCCTCCTCTCTCTCTGCCTGCTTCTCTGCCTGCTTGTGATCTCCATCTGTCAAATAAATAAATAAAATCTTTAAAAAATAATAAAGATAAACACATGTTCTTTAAAAAGCAAGAAGAGTCAAGGGAGAAAGAGTCCATAAACAGGAGAGAAAGAAGGAATCAGAGTCAGAGAACAGAGACAGTCTGACCTGAGTTTCAGCTTAGGTCATGGTGAATTCCAGCTTGGACTTTGTTTCCTGCTTCTGTGTGTCTTTAAGATTGCTGCCTTTATCTTTACAGTTAACTCCTCTTTTTTTAATTTGAGTTCATCTGAATGAGAGTTGATGCCTAGCAACCAACAATCTCTTGACTAATGGTTTCCCTTCTCCCCCTGGCACCCATGCTTTGGTGCAGCTCTTCTCTCCTGTAAGGAAAGTGATGTGAAAAACTTCCAAACTATCCAATGCTTAGTTTGCTGCCTTTTCCAGTAACATTTTAGAAAAGCCCTTCCCTGAGAAGGCAACATTATATACTAAGGAATAACAATTCACGATACCATTTTTTGCATCAGTTGGAATGTATTTTGGGAGGAGTCTTCCCAGAACACCATCTCTTAGCTCAGTAGCCTATCATTTCTTCTGGCCCAAAAGAGTGCTCATCACACATAAACCTTTCCCTAGCCCCTCTCTTCTACACAGACCATATTAACTCTTCTATCAAATTTTAGTGCCTTGAAAATCGGGGTTATGTCTCCACCATCTTTGCACACTCAGCATCTTAGAACAGTGTCTAACAAGTAAAGCATTCACTTGAAGGGATACACGTCATATATGTAATCTAAGCAAATATCCTTTCTCCACCTCTCTTGAATATTTTGAGAACATGAGGGCCTAATACTCAGATATCACTTTTTCAGAAACTTTTTGTTTCCTTTTTGCCACTCCTTCTAAACTTCCATGCATCCTTGGACCTCTGTGATGTCTACTAAGTGTTTGAAGAGCATGAGGAAGACAGGAAAGCAGTAGTAGTCTTTTACCTAGACCAGGAAAAGAAGACTTGGAGTTGGCCCAGTAATAATTATAGCTATGATTTAAAAAGCCAATATAGGCAACTAAACAGGACTTTCTGGGTCCTCACAGCCTCCCATTCCATCTGGGCACTCCTGACATTGACCTGCAAATCTACAAGCTTGCCTCCAGTACATGGCAGTTCTAAAGTTGTCTTTCTGAAGAAGACACAGCACACAAGTAGCACTTTTGCATCAATGTAGATATAAGTGTATAAACCGAGTGCCTCCAAAGATCTACACTGTTCATCATTTAACTGTTTGCTTGGAAAAGTGGCCGTTCACACTGATTTGATCTAGTGCCAACAAGGGAATGTTAATAGAAACTCTTGAATCCTGAACTGTTCATAACTACTCTTTTAGAAAATTATTTTCATGCCTATAAGACTGCTTTATCTGACAAACTATCAGGAACATTTTATTTCCTTCTATGTCATTAAAGGCAAGAGTAATATTCAGAACACTCAAAAGTCGTATACAAAAATGAAAGAAAATTATGTTTTGAATGTGTTTGGTTATCTGGCATAGTGTATACTTTTCTCTTCGGGTGCAGTAGTATAACTTATTTCCTAAATGTTCCAAGTTTTATAGAATGAGTCATTGTTAGTACAGAAACCAACTGAATCAATTCGCCCATCAATATACTTGTTTTTCTTCTTCTATATATTTACCATTATGTGAAAAAAGATATTAAGAATTGTTTTCATTTAAAGTCCTCCCCTTTGATTGTTTTGTTTGATTCACAAATATCATGGTAGAGCTGTCATTAACATTGTGTTGGTTCAGATCCCCTGTTTATAATACTGAGTCAGAAATCTGAACAATGCCCAATCCTCAGTATCTCAAATTTGATGCCTTCTACGTAGGAGGTCAACAGAGTCCAGAAAGGACAGGATAGAAAAGAAGTATTTTCTGACCCCAAGAAAGGCCAATCAGACTTTGGATTCTGGTGGTAAATCCATATGAGTTGACTTAAAAAGTTTTGATCATCTTGTTTCAACAAATCTGAAGAATCATCCCATTTTAAATATAATCTTCAGGATGCTGAGTTCTTTTTAATAGATTAATTTGGGGAGCACATCTTTTATTATATGTTCGAGATGGCTGTAGGTAGAGAAATGTAGGCAGAAAAAAACAAAATATTACTTGGACTCAAACTATGATTTTAGAGGAGAAGACATTGGCCCAGGAGTTAAAAGAACTGAATGCTAGTCACTGTGGCATTACCAGGGAGTAGAATGGCTCTGTGGTTTATTTGGCTTTCTTGTAACTCAGTTTCCCTTTTATTGAAATTAGATTCTTTCCCTGACTGAAATATTCCAAGACTCACAGACCCTTTCGTTATTACTTATCTTTTGAAAATTTTGATGCTAAATCTTCCTTCTTATTATGCATTTAACAACCTACTGTTCAATAGCCATCATATATTAACAGTAATAATTTTTTTAAATACTTTATTTATTTATTTGACAGACAGAGATCACAAGTAGGCAGAGAGAGAGAGGAAGAGAAGCAGGCTCCCCACCGAGCAGGGAGCCCGATGTGGGGCTTGATCCCAGGACCCTGGGATCTTGACCTGAGCCAAAGGCAGAGGCTTTAACCCACTGAGCCACCCAGGCATCCCAACAGTAATAATAGTTGGAAGCCACCTTAATATTTCCCATTCTAACTATAACAATGGAGAAAGCTGTTCAGGATTTGGGTTTCCTATGCATGATTACTAGAGGAAGAACTCAGAGAAATAATTTGTCATAGAAATAATATTGTCATAACTTCTATGTGAACCACTAGGCTATCGATTCCCAGGCAAGTCTCAAGAAACTAAATTGCTCTTCCCAAATTCTCTTTTTAATACATCTGCATTATAAACTCAAAGCCTACCTGTTCATTCATATATGTGGTCTACCAAATCATATTTTAACATCACTAACTTTTTTTTAATTTTTGAAACATTTTAAAAGTTTTTATTTTAATTCAAGTATAGTTAACATACAGTGTAATATTAGTTTCAGGTACACAATAGTGATTTAAGACTTCCATACATCAGCCAGCGCTCATCACAAGTGCACTCCTTCATCCCCACCCCCTATTTCTCACATCTCTCTGCCCACCTCCCCTCTGGTAACCATCGGTTTGTTCTCTATAGTCAGGAGTCTGTTTCTTGGTTTGCCTCTCTCTCTTTTCTCTCCTTTGCTCATTTGTTTTGTTTCTTAAAATTCACATGTGAGTGGAATCATATGGTATTTGTCTTTCTCTGCCTTAACATCATTAAATTTTAAGTACTAGAAGTCACTTCAATGCTTAGAAAAGTCTGGGGAGCAGATTACATGTGGAGATTTTTAGATAGAATGTATCAGAGAATATAAGTAGATTAAAGAGGTTTTTCCATTTATTTATTTTTTTATTATGTTATATCAGTCAACATACTGTACATTATTAGTTTTTGATATAGTGTTCCAAGATTCATTGTTTGTGTATAACACCCAGTGCTCCATGCAATACGTGCCCTCCTTAATACCCATCACTGGGCCAATCCATTACCCCTCCTGCTCTCCCCTCTAAAACCCTCAGTTTGTCTCCCAGAGTTCATAGTCTCTCATGGTTCATCTCCCCCTCCAATTCCACCTCCCTTCATTTTTTTCCTTCTCCTAATGTCCTCCAAGTTCTTCCTTATGTTCCACAAGTAAGTGAAACCATATGATAATTGACTTTCTCTGCTTGACTTATTTCACTCAGCATAATCTTGTCCAGTCCTGTCCATGTTGATGCAAAAGTTGGGTATTCATCCTTTCTAATGGAGGCGTAATATTCCAGATTAAAGAGTTTTGATATGCTTTATCACTTCTGATACAGCTTCACAGCGTATCTTTACTTGTAATAATAATAATAACTGTTCACAGATAAGAAATTATATATTACCACATCCCCCAGCCCCCAGGACTGCTTCAGACAATTTTCTGGTCAACACGCTGCCTGTCTGCGAGGAGTCTTTGTGATGAGAGAAGATTCTAGGTTTCCTGTTAGGGCCAATGCATCCTCCTGGTAACTTGAACCATAAAATTGGCCTTATTGATCAAAAATCGCTGGACCACTGGCAGTGTCCTACATCTCGAGCTAGAGAGCCTTAAGTTTGAATTCCAGCCCCGAGAGTCACTGGCCTGTCATCTCAGGACAGTTCCTAACTTCAGAGCCCTGGTGTGTGCGAGGGAAATAGCACGGACTTTGTATGGTTGCTGAGAGGCTTCGCAGCGACGTGGTGAAGCCCGCGCTTGACAATAGTAAATGTTCCACACCTGGCTGACTCTGCAATATGATCACCAATGAAAGTAATTAAGGGAGTTTCTTCCTTTTCCCATTAGCAGTTTCTGCACCCGTGACAGTGGTGACAGTCGCTATGGCAAACAGAAATGGAAAGTGCTCGTGAGACGAGCATCATTTTTGAAGCCCCATTAGCCTTCCAGGCCCTCCGTTCTCGTCGACCGCTCCAGTACGCCCTAGTAAGGTTACGGATGGAGTTTGACACACACTGGGCGGAGTGTCCAAATAGGAAAGGTACTGAAGCACATCAAAAACAGAGGAAAGAAAGAAAGAAAGAAAGAAAGAAAGAAAGAAAGAAAGAAAGAAAGAAAGAAAGAAAGAAAGAAAGAAAGAAAGAAAGAAAGAAAGAAAAGCACTAAGCAAACGTTCTGCACGTTGGGCAGAGCAATCCGACTCACTGGATCCCCATGACTCTTTGAGTTATTAATAGGCGCTCCTTTTGCCATATTTTTGGCAGTTCTGTATTTATATGTCATGCAGCGTGAGGGAGGCTTTGGGGGCTCGAAGGCCTTTTGAAAAAAATGTGTTACTCGGGGCTGGAGCCGGGCAAGGAGGATGCCGCGCTGGCCTCGGCGGGCAGCGGCTGCACCGCGCTCCTTAGCGGGGAAGGAAAAGCCGGGGGGGCCGAGTGGTGCCCGGAGCTCGCATCTGCTCCGCCACAAGCCTTGAGTTGCACAACTGTAGTAATTCGCAGCTATTTATGACCATTTTCATAGCGGCTCTAGATTAGAAGGCTGTGTTTACATGCCGAGCCGCAGAATGGCTCCAGGAATCACGCCCACAGTAACTTTGGGTCAAACGAATCAACCAAGTCATGAAGAAACCGACCAGCTGGTCCTGAAGCCGTGATGAGCAGGTCCCCGCCTTAGCCGCTGCTTCCCTGATGCCCTTTGGCATCTGAGACCCAAGGGCTCCTGCTCCCCACCCCCACCCCGAGCCCACAGCCTCCCCTCCCCGCCCCCCTGCAAGTCTCTGTCCATCCTCACTCAGAACCTAAGACTCAGGCGGCCCAGAGCAGCTTTAGAGACGCCTGAAGAGCACCTATGAACACAATTAAGGCGACGCGCTTATTTTTAGCCCGTTTATTGTCTCATTGCCGCTGCTGCATTACGCGACTTAATCAGTTATTGACCCTGATAGTTCATTTGCATCGAGATCTGGAAAACACTTCCATTTGTCCTTTGAAACTGACTCCGGTTTTAGTTAATTATCACTTCCTGACAGCCTGAAGGTCAAACCATTTCCTTTTTTTTTTTTAACATGGCAGTTAATCCCTTCATTAAGGGTGATGGAAAGTGAATAATTAAACTTAAGCCGTTTTCATATTTCAGGTCATGAGAGACCCTAAGATCCCAGGGGTACCCTGTGACAAGTCAGGACTCCTAAGAACATGGGAGTTTCTCCCTTCTGGCCTCTTGGCAAAGAAGGTTCAGCACAGGCCCTTTCCCTAAATTTAACCAGAACAAAACAAACAGGAAAAGTTACTGGCTCAGCTTTGCACCTCACTGGCTGTGTGGTCTGGGGAAAGGCAGCTAACCTTTTGATATGAAAGATTTTCTCAACTGTAAAATGGACACTAATTTAGAGGATTGCTGTAAGCACCGAATGCACAGATGAATGGAAAGTACTTAGGAGAGCGCCTGCCGCACAGGAAGGGCTCAGTAATGCTCATCAGGCATAAGATGGCTTTCATGATCCCTGTGGGGATATCATCTATATGCTGTGGGTATCCGGCTTCAGCCTGCTGTTCATCCACTTGCACAGTCCCTGCTCGCGACTGGGTTGAGGTCCCTTTGACCCACCGGGAACCCAGATTCAAGTGAAATTATGTTAGGTCTCAGAGGTAACCCAGGTAACCATGCTTTGGGGCCTTAGGGAGCCCAAGTTTTATTTATCCTCTTCCAATTACTCTAAAAAGATTTCTTTGAAGGGTGGAGGTGGTAGAAGGTAGGAGGACACAATAGATGGGACCCAGAAGACCATACGTGGGGAGGGAAGGTGTCCCTGGCCCTTCCTTGGGTTCTCTTTCAGGATGCCAGCTCCCTGTCCCGTTCTGCTGAGACTAGTCGGAGGGCCACCTTTGGACTTTGACTCTTGTCCCACCTGACTGTGTTATAGGGGGACCTTGAACTTGTGCTGAGTGAAATTAGGCTCAGCCCTGCTGAGGAAATCCAGCTGCATGAGACAATACCTCCCAGTCTCATGTGGTCATGTCTTTTCCTGTGCCAGGCAGTGGATTCTACGAAGTAGGGCTGGCCTCCTTCAAGATGCAGAGTTCGGGGAAAGCTCTGTAGAGGAAGGGGGATCTCGGCTGGGTTTTGATCTTGGCTGGGTTTTAAAAGATCAGTGGGATTCAGATGGCCAAAGAGAAGGAGGGAAGATGTTCCAATCCAGTGAGGAGAAGGAGCAAAGCGGGACGGGTCGGAGATGTGCCTGGAACAGGGACTCTTCCCAGAGACTGTACTTAGACTGTGTAAGGGAGCAATGGTAGCTGAGCTGCTCAGATAGATGCACACCAGCCAGGAACAGTCTAAGTTGGGTTCAGGCCTTAGACTAGCCTGCAGGCAATACAAGCTTAAGAAGGCAGGAGCAGCCTTTCAGGGGGAAGTATTGTGCCCGTGGAATCCGTGGGCTTCCTCGGAGTCTAGGGCCCGAGGTGACAGGGACCTGGGAATGGAAAAAGGACCATGGAGGACACTGGTCTGGTGATCTGCTTAAACGCATTGATTATATACAAACGGGATGATGACCATTGCTCAGAACTGAACCTTAAAAACTTATTTTGTCAATGCTCTACCTCAAACTGTCATTCAGTACAGGCACACCTCGAAGATACTGTGGCTCTGGTTCTACACCACTGCAATAAGGTGAATTTTCTCGTTTCCCAGTGCACGTAAATGTAATGTTTACACTCTACTGTAGTTAAGTGTGCAATCATGTTATGTCTAAAAACACAACATACATACCTTAATTAAAAATATCTTAGGTCTAGGGGTGCCTGGGTGGCTCAGTGGGTTGAGCCTCTGCCTTCGGCTTGGATCATGATCTCAGAGTCCTGGGACAGAGCCCTGCATCCGGCTCTCTGCTCAGCAGGGGACCTGCTTTCCTGCCCCTCCCCCACCTACCTCTCTGCCTACTTGTGATCTCTGTCTGTCAAATAAACAAATAAAATCTTAAAAAAAAAATCTTATGGCTAAAGTAACACCATAACATATATAATAGTGAAAAAGTTTGAAATATTGCAAGAATTGCCAAAATGGAACCCAGAGACATGAAGTGAGCAAACACTGTTGGAAAAATAGTGCCAGTGGACTTTCTTGACACAGGGTTGCCACAGACCTTTAATCTGGAAAAAACACAATGATCTGCAAAGCTCAGTAAAGTGAAGTACAGTAAAATGAGGCATATGCCTATAAATCCTGATGGGATTTTCATAGAGAAAATATTTTGCCTTGAAAAAAGTTCCTCTATGAAGTGCATTAAAACTGCTTCTGGAAGAATGAAGTCACAAGGGACGTGAGTGGGGCTCAAATGACTGAGGGGGACAAAGCGCTGGTGCCTTTGGAAGGAACACACCATAAGTCAACACTTGCTGTGACAAGTACAATTTCATCCTCTCGTTACTATTGCTTTCCGTGTCTTCCTACCAAGAGTAGAAAAATATCCTAATAATGATACAGTCTGTAGGTTTTATCATTTTTTTAAAGTTTTATCATTTTTAACTGAAACTCTTAAATGGAATGTCAGAGAATTAAACCTGGAAGAGAACTTAGATCTTTTCGTCCTTTTACAGAAAGGAAAAGGGGACAAGAGAGTAAACAACCCACTGAGGATCTCCCACCACCAGTGTGTGCCAGACACATTGCCAGAAGGTAACTGCTTTGACTCCTGGTCTGGTGCTCTTTCTGCTTTGCCATGAGCATCTCCGAGGGCCTTTGTATTGCTGATGGAGAGGAGCTGGTGCTTCCCATTTTCTTTCTAAAATCAGGAACTGCTTTATTGAGTATGTTTCTCACAATTCTCCAAACTGCATAATTTTTTCCTGTTTATGGAATTAAATAATTAACTGTGAGGCACTCTTTGGGCTGAAGATAGCTTACCCCAGGGGACAAGTGGTGCAGAGGGAAGGAGAGTGGGTATTTATGGGAAGGTACTCTGGCCAGCCCACTCAGCTGGTATTCAAGGTAAGACAAATCACAAATCACAGAGCATCAGCCCACCACTGGCTCTGAAGTCACATGGGCCCATGCTGTCAGCCCAGGCCCCCAAACCTGGGAGCCTCCTGCCAGGGGTTCACAGGGAGCCACTGCTGCCTCCTCCTCTCTGCGCATGGCTCTTCTTTGTTCTCAGAGAGGGCCCAAGTGATTGTAATACCAATTCCAACACAGGGGACCCCACAAAGCCATTCTCCAGTGGCTCCGTATCCTACAATGCAGGATCCTACAGCTCGGTATCCTACAATACAACTCCATTCTGACACTATGTCTCTGAAGACAGCATCGGATACCCTACAGGGTAAGGGTTCAGTCCTACAAGACTGTCTCCCAGCCCCACTTCAGAAGCCAGTCCCAAGTCCAGCTTTCACCTGGGCTTCTGACCCACTGTTGTGGATTAGAGGTTGCAACAACCCTCTCCTTGAGTTGATGAATTTGCTGGAACCAGTCACAAAACTCAGGGCGGCCTTTTACTTATTAGATTATCAGTTTATTGTAAGATGATACAACACAGAAATGGCCAGATGGGAGAGATGCATAGGGCAAGGTGTGGGGAAAGGGCACAGAGCGCCGGTGCCCACTCCAGGCGCACCACTCTCCCTGAATCTCTGTGTGTTCATCCACCTGGAAGCGCTCTGAAGGCCCTGCCGTTGGGATTGAATGGACGTTTCCTCACATAGGACGTTTCCTCACATAGGCATGATCAGTTGTGAACTCCATTTCCAGTCCCTCTTTCCTCTCTAGGAAAGTGGGGGTGTGACAGAACATTCCAGGCTTCTGATCATGGCTGGGTCTTTCTGGTGACCACCCCCCATCCGCCCATCCTCAGTTGCCTCAGTAAAACAAAAGATGCCCCTGGTGCTCTTATCACTTAGGAATCAAGAGGGGGTTTTAGGGGCCCCGGATCAGGGACTGGGGACCAAGATCAAATATATCTTTCTTATTTATACATCATGGGGCCCCTCCCCCTCCCCAACCCCCTAACTTCACAGAAGTCTTGACTTCCCCCTGGGCACCCATCGGCCTCAATTCCCCCTTCTCCACTTTTCCTAGACAAAGTTTAAAAGAAAAATAAATTCATCCCATCAGAGCATGCCCCTTCTCTTTTTCCTCCAACATTTCCCATTGCTCTGGCCCTGTCTCTCAGCTGAAATTGCGTTTCTCTACCATAGGCGTATGTACAGCGGCCTTGGTTCCTCTGCCTCTGGGGCCCACAGCCTCCCCTCCAGGGCACCTTCCCCCCCAGACATGTTTCTCTCTGCAGATTAGGAACCCATGTTGGGGAGTGGGTGCCCCAGGAACCTCCACAGCTAACTGCTGCCTACTCTCTCTCCCAGTGGCTCAGTGACCTGGCCCAGGCTCAGGCACAGGAAGTCCTGCTCACCGGAAGCTGCAGGCTTAATTAACAGAAACTCAAACAGTTGTATTTTATTAAAGTGTACATAGGGAAGGAACATGTGCAATTGAGAGCCTTTGAAAGGCCATAATTTTTAACACAACCCAGCGAAGTACTCTGGTAGTGTGTTTTCGTTAGGGCGTTCCTCCTTTAAACACAAACGGAGAAATCTCTCTGGATATCTGGTCTGACGATTCTTCCCTTTTAAAATTGGGATAAATGGAAATATAGTAATGGGTGGTAAGTTTCTTAAGCTCAGTTCTATACTCACATAATATAAATGTCAACTTCTTTGGTAAACTTTAAAATTTTCAGAATTGGCTGAAACTTTTTTGAACCTCTTTCTTTTATAACCGTCTTAAGTTTTTTGACGTTTAGCTCCTGAGACACTATTTTTTGGTACGTCCGTATCTGTGTTCTGTGGATTCCCTGTCAGAGGAGGCTGGTTTGGAACTTCTAGTTCTAGGCAGTCATCTCATTAACTCTTTCTTTCCATCAGTGTTTCTTAACTTATGATTCTTTACCTTTGGAATCATCCAATGCTGACTTAGATTGAATCTAGCATCAAGGTTGAGCTGATTCTTCATTCGATCCTTCAAGAGGGTTGGTTGACTCAGTCATGCCAGGAATGTTCTAGGTGCTGAGGATACAACGGTGAATAAAAGTACTTGCAATACCTGCCCTCGTGGAGTTTACACTCCACTTGAGCAAACAAACAATAATCAAATGGTCATACAATAAGGAAATAATTAAAATTATGATAAATGCCATCAAGGAAAAATATGGATAATAAATTAAGACCTAATTTCCAATGGTTGCAATCTCATCAATTGGAATTCTCTCTGTGAAAACCTATTTCAACTATTAAAAAAACAAAATGACAATGGGAGTTAAATAAAAGATATGTATGTTTTACAAACACTGTTTCATTGTGTAGAACAGTAATGGTCACTTTTCATTTTCTGCCCAGCACTCCTTTCTCTTTCTTATGATAATGAAGCCCATTCCAGTTATCAGAGATGGTCACATGATCCAAAAAAGGCCTGTTTAAATCTTTCTTTGGGATTTTTTTAAGGGGAGCTGCTGGAAAGGTTTTTCTCTGTTGGTGGTGGGATGAAGGAGATGCAAGCTTGAGCTGCTGTTGTCCGTTCCTATTCTCCTATCCAACCCCTCCCCCACCCCCCTGCAAAACGCCTCCATAGTACCTCTGAACTTGCAGTGAAGCCAGTGCGAGAGAGAGGCCAAGATCAGAGACAAAGAGTGCCCCGCTTGGGAGTTCCTAGCTTCAGAAATACCAAAGTCCAGTCTTCTATGACTTTTTCCATGGTTCAGATACAGGAGACTTTCAACCCCTATTTCCAGCTCAAGTGAGTTGGAGTCAACGTCTGTCTGTCGCTAATGATGAGTCCATATTAATACAGAAAGCGACTATTGGATGTTGTAAATATTTCTTAGGATGGATTATTATGTGGCTGGGCTGGCTAAGCATATCTTCAAATGAGTCCACTGAATTTCTCATTTTCTTGCTTAATCTCTTTGAAGCAAATTTTCTTTATACCGAGTACCCTAGTTCTTTGTTCAAATTCAGTGGGATGAGCGTGATGGTGTCAATCTTGATATTCCTCATTGCTGATTCATACCCATGAAAGATTTCTAAAGTTCGGATTGGTGAATATCAAATCAGGGGTGCCAGGGGTCGCAAGTCAGAGCAGTCACCATGATGTATCCATATGAAGAGGTTGGAGGTCTTGATAGGGACAGTCTTGCCCACATTGATGGACCACGACCTTGCTTTTCCAGACAGATCTATGGGACAAAACAGCATATACTCTGCTATAGAAAGAAGGAGGCTATTCTTTCTTCTTCCCAATGGGATACAGGGAGGGATCACGAAGGTGGCATCCCTCAGGGCTCAAATTAGGAGGGTAAATTGAGGCAAACTTGTTGAGGTTTTGGTCATTTTCCTCGAAGAAGCAAGGAGTGCAACAGATCAAAGAGCACTACCGAGGTCCATGGCCTAGCCCCTGACATCAACTTGAGCAGAGACCAGGTTCCAGAAGGTGGCAGTAGTGAGAACAGTGACCTCTTCGTCCAATGGCTGTGCAGTGGAGGGCGCACAGGGACTGATCCGAACACAGGACTGGCAGTGACCCTGGCAGGGAGGGAGCCAGTCTCTGCAGTGGATGCCGAGCCTGAGGGAGGAAAGGAAGCAGAGCCTAGGGCTTAGGGCTTAAGCACTGGTGTCACCATCCTAGGGTCATCACCTAGAGATTAATCAGCTCTACAAGGATTTGGTCAGAGGCAGTGTCCTCTGGAAGAAGAAATTGGTGGTAAAGTGTGTTTTTGTACCCCCTAAATTTATATCCAGGTGGCACTCCTAAACCAGAAAAGTAGGGCCTTTCCTGCCAATTACAAGCTGGGTATCCTCACGAAAGACATTTAAGCTTTCTAAATCTCTGTTTTCTCATATGTAAATATGAATAAAAATAATAATTACCCTATAGGGCTGTTGGAAGACAAAAATGACAAGATGACAAAATGCAGTGCTTTGCCTGATACCAGAAAATACTCAGTAAATGGTAGGGAGAAACACATCCAGCAACTGAGCTGGTGAGAAGCTTACTGCTCAGGGGTATAGGACTTGCAGACTTGCCCAATGATGAGGCATTCCTGACACAGTAGGGTGAGTGAGCATTGCTTTTTCCAGCTGAGGACACCGAGATTCACTGTTGGAGTGGACTCAGAGTAAGAACAAGAGGCCAGTGGGAAAGAGAGTAGCCCAAACACTGCTGAGCTTCTCAGGAGTTGATTCCGGGACAGTTCAGACACACTAAGCAAGGATTAGTGTGTCTGATGCGGCAGGTCAACAATCTCAGTGGAAGACAAAATAATGGGGTTGGTGAGGAACAATAGATCCTTCCCAATGACCTCCTCTCCTAGGACCTTGTGTACTCTGCACATTCTTGATATTCCAGCTCTGTCTGAAAGCAACACTTTTCCCAAACATGCACTGGATTGCCCTTTTCCCCACATCTTTGCCCAGTCCAGCTGTTATCTTTTTTTTTTCTGCTTTTTCTTGATCTGATAAATAAATGATGGTTTATATTCCAGTTTCCTGGGACACAATGAGACTGGGAATCTTTTCACATGTTTACTGGCCATTTGCACTTCCTCTTGGGTTTCTATTAGTTGACTTTTATAGCACAATGGAATTGTCTTTAGAATCAGTCCTGTTATTTCATTTCTCTTTTCTTCTCTTCTTTAACTTCATGCCCCTGGTTAATCTATTTAATTTTAGAAGTGTATAATATCTCCAAGGCATACACAGATGATATTTGCCTTCCTTTGTCAGATTTCTGATAATAGGTAAAACTTTCTCACCTTTTGGATTCCTTGCAATTCAGATATAACAATGAAAACTAAAATAAAGTTTCCATCATGCACTTGATCTCAATTTAAATCTTTCTTTGTTGAATAAAAATTACCTACTTGATAGTATTTTACTTTTTTTTTTTTTTTTTTTTTTTTTAGTTTCTAAAGAACCAAATACCGTAAAAGACATTTTCAAGAGGTGTAGAGTTCTAGATTTGGGATTTTAAAGTCCATTTTTGCATCCTTATACCAATTTCCACATTACTTCTGGGCCGTCATTCCCATTTTCTCTCTCTAAATGGGAGTGAGGAGGGGAGTTATGCTGTGTCAGGGATTCTTAGCCTTAGCTACACATTGGAATTGCCAGAAAAGAATTTTTAAATACTGAAGTCCACCCTCAGGCCAGTTAAATCAGAATACCTGGGAGTGGGACCTATGCATAAGTATTTTTTTTTTAAAGATTTTATTTATTTGACAGACAGAGATCACAAGTAGGCAGAGAGGCAGGCAGAGAGAGAGGGGGAAGCAGGCTCCCAGCTGAGCAGAGAACCTGATGTGGGGCTCAATCCCAGGACCCTGAGATCATGACCTGAGCCAATGGCAGAGGCTTAACCCCCTGAGCCACCCAGGTGCCCCCATAAGTATTTTTTTTTAAAAAGCCCTAGTGATTTTGATGTGCAATCAAGAATAGGGATCACTAAACTCGATCTCTAATACAGCTTCTGGCAAACATCTCTAGGACTCTGAAATCCACTCAGATTTGGGTAGTGTATGTATGGTAGTGTATGTATGATTTTTAAGTTCATAAAATAAAGATTCTAATCTATTTTTTTACATAATACAATGGAATTTAGAACTGTCTTACATAGATGGCTTAGAGGATGTTTGCTCCTGGTTGACATCATTCATGGATCTTCTTGCTTTTTCCACTCCTTCTGTGGTGTTCTTATCTCTAAATGAAACATCATGGGCTTTTGTTGAGCAAAGTGGATGAACATAATACTTCCATTCATAGCAGCATTATTCACAATAACTAAAATGTGGAAGCAACCCATCAACAACGGATAAGCAAGATATGGTCTTGACGTAAAAAGGAAGGAAATTCTGACACATGCTACAACATGGATGAACCTTGAGGAGATATTATGCTGTGTGAAATAAACCTGGCACCAAAAATCATATACTGTATTATTCCACTTATATGAGGTACTTAGAATAGTCAAGATCGAAGAGACAGAGAGTAGAATTGTGGTTGCCAGGGGCTGGGGAGGGGGGAGAGGCCTTGGGGAGTAATTGTTCAATGTGTATAGGGTTTCAGTTTTATAAGATGAAAACAGTTCTGAAGATGGATGGTGGTGATGGTTGAACATTGTGGATGTGTTTAATGCCTCTCAACCATACACTGAAAAATGGTGAGGATGGTAAATTTTATGTATATGTGTGTTTTACCACAATAAAAATTTTTTTTCAAAACAAATGAACAAAGATGGGAGAGAGAAAGGGATGAACAATCTATCGCATAAATCACCAATCTAGAGAATAACCAACATTTACCTCTTCTGTCCTTACTTTGAGATTAAAAACAAAAACAATGGATTTAAAATGTGCAAAGAGTTTTGCAAACTTGGTTGTCATTGAAGAGAAAAGTACAATGGTTGCAATAAGACCAACTTCAATAAACAATATTTTTCAATCAATAGCCACTCAACCAATCAATTAATTACAAATTGCAAGCATATTTAATTCAGAAAGGGATTGGTAAATTTGTAGTTGACAAAGGCAATGTGTCCGGTATAAGTTCAGGTCCAACTTTACTAACAAAATATAACTCTACTCACAAGGAACTTCGAGTATTCCAGGGGGAGACAAAACTTTTAAGACACAAAAATACTCCATAACACCCTTTTTAAAATCTCATGGCACTGACCACAAGTCCAAAAGAAGTAGCCTCACCTTGAACTTCAAGTGAGAAATGTTTTGGGATCCCTTTGCATCACCAGTTGGGGGTATAATCGGTGAAAGGGTATGAGCCTCCCTGAGAAGGTGCTTTGATCATAAAAACACGAGCTTCATAGATCACACTAGCATTTTCTTTCAGGTAATTATTGATCAGGCCCTTCTCTGCTGAATCAATAACTGACACATAACACATAACAGTTTGGTCTAATGTTAAGTCTGATTTCCCAGGCTACAGATAGGAGGAAACATGAGGTCAGAGCACCAAAGGTTTGAGCTCTTCAATTCAAAAACCATATGCGGCATGAAAGAATGTGCTGGTGTTCTTTGAAGTTTGACTTCTATAACTTCAGATTTCGAAGAGAAATACATTTCTCCTACTACTGAATTTGGTTGCTTTAGAAGCAGTCTAATTTTTTAAAATTAATTTTTGGTGAAATGGGAGAATCTGTTTGACATTTGGGTTGTCTTAACCAGCCCAGGGACACTGTGGACCTCATATTCTGAGCCATAAGGACACAAAGATGAAGAAGGCCTCACCCTGCCCCAGAAGATCTCATGCTCTAGGGGGAAGCAGCACCAACATGGGCAAGTGTTGTGGATCACTGCCTTTAAAATGCTCCAAAAATGCATCTGCTCTCATTTTTTATGAGAAGAAGAACAACTCCATGGTTTTCAGGGACCCTCAGGAAAAAAAAAAATAGATGCTTATTAGATTTTTAGGTATATGTTTATTTTATGTATTTTTTTTAAAGATTTTATTTATTTACTTGACAGACGGAGATCACAAGTAGGCAGAGAAGCAGGCAGAGAGAGAGGAGGAAGCAGGCTCCCTGCTGAGCAGAGAGCCCGATGTGGGGCTCAATCCCAGGACCCTGGGATCATGACCTGAGCCGAAGGCAGAGGCTTTAACCCACTGAGCCACCCAGGCACCCTGATTTTATGTATTTTTTTAATTGTGGTAGAATACACCTCATGTAAAATTTTCCATCTTCACTCCCTTTTTTTTAAAAGATTTTATTTATTTATCTGACAGACTGCGAAAGAGGGAACACAAGCTGGGGAAGTGGGAGAGGGAGAAGCAGGCTCTCCACTGAGCAGGGAGCCCGATGTGGGGCTCAATCCCAGGACCCCGGGGTCATGATCTGAGCCGAAGGCAGAGGCTTAACCAACTGAGCCACCCAGGCGCCCGCCCCCATCTTAACCATAATTTAAGTGTCCAGTTCTGTGGTATTACGTACACCCACATGTTTGCACACCATTACCACCATCCATTCACAGAACCCTTCCTGCAAAACTGAAACTCTGTCCCCATTAAACAATAACTCCCCGTCCCCCCTTCCCTAGCCTCTGACAGTCACCCTTCTCCTTTCTGTCTCTCTGCATTTGACAACTCTGAAGAACTCTTACAGGTGAAATCATCCAAGATTTGCTCTTTCATGATTGACTTATTTCACTCAGCACAACGCTCTCGAGGAAGAGTGTTTTTTTAAGGAGCTAATACTTTCAAACATCTAATAAACAGCCGACCCACACCTGTTCTAGCTGAGGCGTCCCAGTTTCTTTACAGATCCTATTAGGAAGTCCCTTCTCTCTCTAGGTGGTGAAGAGAGTTGAGAAGAAGTTGTTTTGCCCAGAGCTGAGGGAAACCCGTGTCATTCATGAATTGTCCGGACCCATCCCAGCCTCGCTGAGCTCTCCAAACCACCAGCTCGGCTCTTAGTAACTGCGGAGGTAGGGGAGCTCTTCCACAAGAGGGAGAGAGAAGGCTGCGGCCTGACTCAGAGCTTTGCACTTGATTATGGGTCTCTGTGAGCATCTGGTATGTGGGTTTAGCAGTAAGAATGAGAGAAGCAGGCTCTCCATTGTCACATGGTGGTATTGTTTTATTTAACGCTCATTATATAGCCAACACCGCACAAGCACAGCATAAACCTGGACTTACTCAGTACAGACCCTGCCTGTTACACAAGGGACAGTTCTGCCCGGTTTTTTCCGGGGGATGGATTCCTCCAGTCCACTGAAAACTATGCTTGTTTCCTAATGCCTTTCAAATACAGAATCTTGATTGTTTAAATTCTAAGAGCTGTGCTACAGATTTTTTTTTTTAAGTAAGTGCTATTCCAATGAGAGTCTCTAGGCAAATTTCACCATACTTCATTAGGTTTCTCTTTTGGAGGAAAATATATCCATCCAAATTCTGTGAAGTTAGTGCAGAAAAGGAAGCAAGCATTTCCACCCACTCTATCCCTCACTGTTTCTATTTAACTCAACGCTGATGTTAACTGAAGATTGGCAATTTTAATCACGATCTACGTATTTGACCTTAGCAAATAGAAATTCGTGGTTTTCTTGGTAGGAAAGCCACGTCCAAGATACATTATTCTGCCATAGTGCCTTCCGGTGTTGTAAATTTTTAATGAAAACTTTGTAAAGTCACATTATTTGTAAATGCTCATAACAGACATAATACTTGCCTTTCTCTTATGCCCTTTATTTATTTTTAAAACGATTTTATTTATTTATTTGACAGCGAGAAAGGGAAGGGGGAGGGGGAGAGGGAGAAGCAGGCTTCTTGCTGAGCCGGGAGCCCGACGCAGGGCTCAATCCCAGGACCCTGGGATCATGACCTGAGCCGAAGGCAGAAGCTTAAGGACTGAGCCATGCAGGCGCCCCTCTCTTATGCCCTTTAAAGGACTCCCCATTTTCCCCTGGGCTCTGGGGGTGTTGGGATGTTCAAGTGCTTCCGCTCTTTGACATGGACACTGAAGGTCCATTTCTACAGCAAAGAATCTCATTCTGCAGGGGGATTTCGACCATGCAAGAGATTGTCGTTGATCTACCCTCAGCACATCGCAATGCCTTGCTGGGTGCAAAGCCAAATGGAAATGCCTTTCCCTTCCTCTTAATTAATATTCCGCACTCTTGGTCGGTTCGTCCTTAGAGTCCACTGTCTAGTAGAGCTTGCTATTTATTTATTTATGTATTTATTTAGACCTTGCTTTCTTTAAAGTCACACACAGTCCCCTCCTAATTACAAAGGATATCTTAGTCATTCCCTAAATGAATGTTGGGTACAGGGCTAGGTCTCTGGGATGTGTTAAGATGGAGTAGAGAGAGTCCTCGTCTGCAAGGGTAAGGAGGAGATTTGCACTCGTTTACTGTCATACGAGTTAGACATAACGCATGATAGAAGAGAACGCTAAGGGAAATCAGCAAATGGGTGAATCTGTGAATTTAGGAGTCACAGACAAGGAGTAGAAATAACCAACTTTTCTTGAACACCCACTGTGTATCAGGCAAGGTGTTGGGCGGCTTACCGATATTATCTAGCTCAATCTTCACAGCTGTGATAAAATGAGGTATTTTACCACCAACTTAGACATGAGGACACTGACGTTTGTCTTTGTGTGATTGTTTGCTTTGGCTTTTATGCTTTTTACTGCCCTATTTCATGCCACTGACTTCCTGCTTCCTGTCCATCATCGATCCTGAGTCGCACTCCTAAAAAAGGAGGGAATGATGGGGAGGCTTCAGAAAATCACCTTTTCCCAGATTTGAACTGCTTTCTAGTTTGCATCAGCAATTTGTGGGATGTGTATGCAGAAAAACACATGTGCCCTAAGGAGGGGGGGCAAAACGTGACTTTTTTCTTTTTAAAGAACATGGTTTTGAGAGTCATGTTTTATCTAGAGAAACATACGGATTTGCATCATTCTCTCTCCTTCCATTCAGAAGGGAAAAAACTAAGTTTGGGACTTGAGTAATTCACTAAAGATTTGGTGAGAATAGGAAGAGATACAAAGCCAAAGTAAACAGAGGGGCGCACATGTAGAGAGAACAACTATCAAAATCAAGGCCGGGCCCACCTTCCTGAGCACCCATTAGAGGTGTACCTTTCACCATTTTACCTTCGCAGCAAACCCGGGAGTTAGACGCTAACCTCCCCCAGCTGACATATGAGGAAATGAGGCCCAGATAGGAAGTAAGTGATAGAGCTTCTACTCCAAGTCAGGCCCTCGGGCTCCAAGTGCAGCTTCTGACTTAACAGACATGCTGGAGATCTGGGCAGAGGCTTTTTAGCTGATGATGATCTGGCTTGTCAAAATGGAAATGCAGCTTGCCCCCCACTCTGCTTTCTCCCCTCACTCCCCACCCCCCCGCCTTAGCACACTGGGCAAGATACAGAAGACATTGCCCCTGGGACCAGATCTCTGTCTGGCTCAGAGCACAAATGCACACACCTTGATGGTTGCCCTGGATTAGCAGAGGCTGCTTCCCTGATAGTCCTCTTGCCACTTGACCCTACAAAGCTTTCTCCCACTCAAAAAAAAAAAAAAAAAAGCAAATACTCCTAAATACTCCTATCTCAGAAGTCTTAAGGTTGCTGCCATGAAGCCCTCCAGCTAGAGCAGGACTGGAGGCCACTGTTACCAGGGACTATCAGCAAGAGGCAGGCTGCAGGGTAAGCCTTTAAGAACTAGGGAATGTCAGCATCTGGCTTCCTAGAGTGATCAGCCTACTCCAAGGCACAGCAGGTTTTTAAGAGGTTTTACTTTCATGTTTCCTGCCATCCAGTAAGCAAGGTTTAACTACATGGTCTGGAAATTCAGGTGCAAAGAGTTTTGGAAAGTTAGACTATGTGCAAATTAAGACTATAACTTTTGGCTCATTTACTCCCAAGTTGTGATCATTTTCAAAAATAATAAAGAACACGTATAGCAAATTCAATCAATTCTAGTCCAGTTCACTGTGGTCTGAATATAACACGCTGTTAGCAGTGTATCTGGGTATATAAAGGGGTTACTATGCCAAAGCCCGTCACATAGGTTATCAATAGATGTTAGGATAAATGTGGTTTTAAAAGGTTTTAAAGGTTAAAAGGTTAAAATGGTGGTTTTAAAAGGATGGTGGTTTTAGGACCTTGCCAAAACCAAGGGTGACAGCCTGCTCTGCATTAGGCCTAATTAGGAATTTTTGTAAAAACGATGGAGGAGGGGGCCCCTGGGTGGCTCAGTGGGTTAAAGCCTCTGCCTTCAGCTCAGGTCATAATCCCAGGGTTGTGGGATCAAGCCCCGCATCGGGCTCTCTGCTCCGCGGGGAGCCTGCTTCCCCCCTCTGTCTGCCTGTCTCTCTGCCTACTTGTGATCTCTGTCTGTCAAATAAATAAACAAAATCTTAAAAAAAA
>PISX010013861.1:0-55126 GCA_004024625.1 Mellivora capensis | reverse complement strand
AAATCAATGCACAGAAATCAGTTGCATTTCTCTACACCAACAACAAGACAGAAGAAAGAGAAATTAAGGAGTCAATCCCATTTACAATTGCACCCAAAACTATAAGATACCTAGGAATAAACCTAACCAAAGAGGCTAAAAATCTATACTCAGAAAACTATAAAGTACTCATGAAAGAAATTGAGGAAGACACAAATAAGTGGAAAAATGTTGCATGCTCCTGGATTGGAAGAACAAATATTGTGAAAATGTCTATGCTACCTAAAGCAATCTACACATTTAATGCAATCCCTATCAAAATCCCACCCATTTTTTTCAAAAAAATGGAACAAATAATCCTAAAATTTATATGGAACCAGAAAAGACCTCAAATAGCCAAAGGAATATTGAAAAAGAAAGCCAAAGTTGGTGGAATCACGATTCCGGACTTCAAGCTCTATTACAAAGCTGTCATCATCAAGACAGTATGGTACTGGCACAAAAACAGACACATAGATCAATGGAACAGAATAGAGAGCCCAGAAATAGACCCTCAACTCTATGGTCAACTAATCTTTGATAAAGAAGCAAAGAATGTCCAATGGAGAAAAGACAGCCTCTTCAATAAATGGTGTTGGGAAAATTGGACAGCCACTTGCAGAAAAATGAAATCGGACCATTTCCTTACACCACACAGGAAAATAGATTCAAAATGGATTAAAGACCTCAATGTGAGAAAGGAATCCATCAAAATCCTTGAGGAGAACAGAGGCAGCAACCTCTTCGACCTCAGCTGCAGCACCATCTTCTTAGGAACATCGCCATAGGCAAGGGAAGCAAGGGCAAAAATGATCTATTGGGATTTCATCAAGATCAAAAGCTTTTGCACAGCAAAGGAAACAGTTAACAAAACCAAAAGACAACTGACAGAATGGGAGAAGATATTTGCAAACGACATATCAGATAAAGGGCTAGTACCCAAAATCTATAAAGAACTTCTCAAAGTCAACACCCAAAGAACAAATAATCCAATCAAGAAATGGGCAGAGGATGTGAACAGACATTTCTGCAAAGAAGACATCCAGATGGCCAACAGACACATGAAAAAGTGCTCCACATCACTCAGCATCAGGGAATACAAATTAAAACCACAATGAGATATCACATTACACCAGTCAGAATGGCTAAAATTAACAAGTCAGGAAATGACAGATGCTGGCGAGGGTGCGGAGAAAGGGGAACCCTCCTACACTGTTGGTGGGAATGCAAGCTCGTGCAACCACTGTGGAAAACAGCATGGAGGTTCCTCAAAAAGTTGAAAATAGAACTACCCTATGACCCAGCAATTGCACTACTGGGTATTTACCCTAAAGATACAAACGTCGTGATCTGAAGGGGCACGTGCACCCGAATGTTTATAGCAGCAATGTCTACAATAGCCAAACTATGGAAAGGACCTAGATGTCCATCAACAGATGAATGGATAAAGAAGATGTGGTATATATACACGATGGAATACTATGTAGTCATCAAAAGAAATGAAATCTTGCCATTTGCAACGACGTGGATGGAACTAGAGGGTATCATGCTTAGTGAAATAAGTCAATCAGAGAAAGACAACTATCATATGATCTCCCTGATATGAGGAAGTGGAGATGCATCATGGGGGGTTAGGGTGGTAGGAAAAGAAGAAAAGAGACAAGATGGGATTGGGAGGGAGACAAACCATAAGTGACTCTTAATCTCACAAAACAAACTGAGGGTTGCTGGGGGTCGGGGGGTCGGGAAAGAGGGGGTGGGGTAATGGACACTGGGGAGGGTATGTGTTATGGTTAGTGCTGTGAAGTGTGTAAACCTGGCGATTCACAAACATGTACCCCTGGGGATAAAAATACTTTATATGTTTATAAAAAATTTAAAAAATTATAAAAAAAAAGAAAGCCAAAGTTGGTGGCATCATAATTCCAGACTTCAAGCTTTATTACAAATCTGTCATCTTCAAGACAGTATGGTACTGGCACAAAAACAGACACATAGATCAATGGAACAGACTAGAGAGCCCAGAAATGGACCCTCAACTCTATGGTCAACTAATCTTCAACAAAGCAGGAAAGAATGTCCAATGGAAAAAAAGACAGACTCTTCAACAAATGGTGTTGGGAAAATTGGACAGCCACATGCAGAAAAATGAAACTGGACCATTTCCTAACAGCACACACAAAAATAGACTCAAAATGGATGAAAGACCTCAATGTGAGACAGGAATCCATCAAAATCCTTGAGAAGAACACAGGGAGCAACCTCTTCAACTTCAGCCGCAGAAACTTCTTCCTAGGAACATCACCAAAGGCAAGCGAAGCCAGGGCAAGAATAAACTATTAGGACTTCACCAAGATCAAAAGCTTTTCCCAGCAAAGGAAACAGTTAACAAAACCAAAAGACAACTGACAGAATGGAAGAAGACATATCAGATAAAGGGCTAGTACCCAAAATCTATAAAGAACTTCTCAAACTCAACACCCAAAGAACAAATAATCCAATCAAGAAATGGCCAGAGGACATGAACAGACATTTCTCCAAAGAAGACATCCAGATGGCCAACAGACACATGAAAAAGTGCTCCACATCACTCAGCATCAGGGAAATACAAATCAAAACCACAATGAGATATCACCTCACACCAGTCAGAATGGCTAAAATTAACAAGTCAGGAAATATCAGATGCTGGTGAAGATGCAGAGAAAGGGGAAAACTCCTACATTGTTGGTGGAAATGCAAGCTGGTGCATCCACTCTGGAAAACAGCATGGAGCTTCCTCACAAAGTTGAAAATAGAGCTACCCTATGACCCAGCAATTGCAGTACTGGGTATTTACCCTAAAGATACAAATGTAGTGATCCAAAGGGGGCACGTGCACCTGAATGTTTATAGCAGCAATGTCCACAATAGCCAAACTACGGAAAGAACCTAGAAGTCCTTCAACAGACGAATGGATAAAGAATAGGTGGTATATATATACAATGGACACTATGCAGCCATCGAAAGAAAAGAAATCTTGCCTTTTACGACGATGTGGTTGGAACTAGAGGGTATTATGCTTAGCAAAATAAGTCAATCGGAGAAAGACAACTATCATATGATCTCCCTGATATGAGGAAGGGGAGATGCAACGTGTGGGGTTTGGGGATAGGAAAAGAATAAATGAAACAAGATGGGATCAGGAGGGAGACAAACCATAACAGACTCTCAATCTCACAAAACAAACTGAGGGTTGCTGGGGGGTAGGGCGTTAGGGAGAGGGTGGTGGGGTTATGGACATTGGGGAGGGTATGTGCTATGGTGAGTGCTGTGAAGTGTGTAAACCTGGGGATTCACAGAACTGTACCCCTGTGGCTAATAATACATTATATGTTAATTTTTTAAAAAGTTAGATTCTATTCAATGTCATCTATACAAAGTCCTCAAACATATATTTTAAATTGATTTCTATCCAAAACCTCTGGAATGTATTCATATGTTGGTGCTTAAAGACATAGGCTCTCACCCATTAAAATTAAATTTGGCCTTCAGAAATGACTAATTTCCTAATGCTGACTGTTCAAAATTTGACTACACTTTATAGTTTAAGAGGAAAGGCCATTAAAGGTTTCTTGGGGAATGATCAGAGGGAACTTTCCTCTAATCTAGGCAATTCTGAACAAGTTTAGCTTGTAACCTCTGTCCCAATTTCTGGTGGACATGTGTAGCTTCAGGGCACTACTTCCCTGTTTCTCCTTAAATTATTTCTCACTTCTTTTTTAAGTCAAGTAGCAGCATGATTCATACAATTACTTTCTCCTCCCACAAAGTCTTAGAAAAGGTTTTCCAAATGAGAAAAACAACAAAATGATTACTAGGATTACTTACAGCAGGTCAGCCTTAGTTCATTGAATTGCAAAATTCCACTTTCTGCTTTTAGTGCTGTGTTTCTCTTCTAAATGGAAAGAGTTAGGTGGGATTTATGTTAAGTGTTTAGTTTCTGGTTCATGTCCACCTCCAATAACTCATTTCTTGTGACCTAAAGAGCAGAGTTTCATCAAGTAAACAGTTATGAGTGGAAACTTTAATTAGGATATAGATATTTTAGCATTCACAAAATATTTTCCTTACTAATTGCTGAAAGTAAATAATTATCACAAGTTAGACTACAAGAGAGAAAAAGATAAATTTAAATAGTAGGAGGACTGTTGGAGCTCAGAGATGTTACTCTATGATTAAGGGATAAACCTTAAGTCACCTAAAATCAGTGAGCTTTACTTTGGTCATCTGTAAAATGGCAATTAAGAATTACATATTGTATAGAATGGTAATTAAGAATATATATGTTTATCTACTTTGTTTTGAGGATGAAATAAGCAGTATTTTGTGAGCTTGCTTAGTCATAAGAACTACTTGAGGTGCTTATTTAAAAAAATAATTATAATCATTTACCCAGATTCCTATGTTTTCCAGAGAACTGAGTAATTCTTATCACTAGATAGGTTTGGGAAACAACAAGATAATAGAAAGTGTAATTTGTCAGCTGGAGAAGATTACAGAAATATAAGAAGTTTGCTTATCTGATAGTGCCTTATAACTGTACAAAAAATTCTTTTAAAATTTATTTTACATTTGTCCTTTGTCTATCTGTTCAGAGTAAAGATTGTTTTGCTATTGTTATTGTTGTTGCTTTTGTTGCTTAAGACCTAGGTTCTAGTCTCAACCCTGCTACTAACTAGCTGGGTAATTTGGGTGATTTGTTTCATTTCTCTGGGTCTCACTTTCTTATCTACAAATTGACTAGGTGGAATCCATGCCTGATATCCTATTTTCCCTTGATAATCTTCTTTCCAACTCCTAGATTATAAGTGCTTAGTATTGTGAAGTATTTGATTATTCCAGAGTTTAACATATTGTCATTATTAAGAAGTTGTCATAATCCTTTAGACATGTACACAATTTTCCAAAGAAGAGTTCCAGATGGCTAACAAGCACATGAGAAAATGCTCAATATCACTCACTATCAGGGAAATACAAATCAAAACCATGATAAGATACCACTCACACCTGTCAGAATGGCTAAAATTAATAACACAAGAAACAACAGGTATTTGTGAGGATGTTGAGAAAGGGGACCCTCTTACACTTGCAGTGAGAATGCAAACCAGCACAGCCATTCTGGAGAACAGTATTTAGTTTCCTCAAAAAGTAAAAAATAGGACTACCCTATAATCCAGCAATTGTGCTACTAAGTATTTACCCAAAGGGTACAAAAACACAGATCCAAAGGGGTATATGCAACCCAATGTTTATAGCACCATTATCAACAATAGCCAAACTATGGAGAGAGTCCAGATGTCCATCAACTGATGAGTGGATCAAGTTGACATTTTATATATATGTGTGTGTGTGTGTGTGTGTGTGTATATATATATAATGTCATATGCATTATATACACACATATATGCATATGTGTGTATTTGTGTGTATACATACACATATCTCTGGGCATATATATGTGTGTATGTATAATTGAATATTACTCACCATCAAAAAAAAATGAAATCTTGCCATTTGCAACAACATGGCTGAAGCTAGAGTATATTATCCTAAGTGAAATGTCAGTCAGAGAAAAAAAAACTACCAAATGATTTCACTAGTATGTGAAACTTAAGAAAACAGGTGAACATATGGGGGGGGGGAGAAGGAATAAACCGTAAGAGACTCTTAACAATGGAGAACAAATTGAGAGTTGATGGAGGGAGGTGGGTGGGGGGGATGGGATAGAAGGGTGATGGGTAAGGAGGGCATGTTTTGTGATGAGCGCTGGGTGTTGGATGTAAGTGGTAAATTTGATGAATTACTCAATTCTACTCCAGAAACAAATATTGCACTGTATGTTAGCTAAGTAAAAGGAAGAAGAAGAAGAAGAAGAAGAAGAAGAAGAAGAAGAAGAAGAAGAAAGGAGAAAGAAGAAAGAAAGAAAGAAAGAAAGAAAGAAAGAAAGAAAGAAAGAAAGAAAGAAAGAAAGAGAAAGAAAGGAAGGAAGGAAGGAAGAAATGAGGTAGAGATTGGGGCTTGTGGGTTCCTTAGTCATTTAAGGCTCTGACTCTTGATTCTAACTCAGTTCATGATCTTAAGGTCATAGATTGAGCCCCATATCTGATTCTGTGTTCAGTGTGGAGTCTGCTTGGGATTCTCTCTCCCTTTCCCTCTGCCCCTCCTCCCACTCATTTGGCTCGCTAAATTAAATATAGAAAGAAATAAAGAAATAAATAAAAAATAAAATCTTTAAAAAAAAAAACAAAAAAGAAAGTAGGGATTTATCTTTTTCCAGATGACTGGCTAGCTTGTTGTCCCCAATCTATTTATTGAATAAACCATCATTCCTCCAATGACTTGAAATAATTTTTAAATTATTTATCAAATTCATACAAACATTAGGTCATATTCCAAAATATCTATTTTATTATATTGATTGATCTATAATTATACATCATGCCATAATTGTTTCCATCACTATAACTTTATAATATATTTTAATAACTGGTAGGATTTGTACCTTGATACTCTTCTATTCAAAAATTTTCTAGGTATTCTCCCTAGTTTATTTTCTATATTAAAATTTAAGAGAAGCTAGTCTAGAATGTAAAAAAAAACCACACATTTATGTTGGTATTTTTACTGGGGCCATACTAATTAAGAAAATTTTGAGGAGACTTGACCTCTTTACAATATTGAGGGTTTCTTTTATCCTAAAATAAGTTATATCTTTCCACTTATTCAAACATTCTTGGGTAGTGGGAGCAGAGAGAAATGGAAATGCAAGGAAAGGACTGTAAGACTGAAAAGCTGTAAAAGAAACACTCTGGGAACCTGGGAAGATCTATTGTTTGGAGTCATAAGGAGAGTAATAAGGCTGGGTGGTATAGGAGTTAGGTTGTTGAAGAGCCTTGAGTGCCAAGTTAAAGAATGTGGTCTTCATTCAGGCTGTTAAGAGACCTGCTCCAGGAAGATTCTTAAGAACTATCAGTCATTCTCAACCAGGGGTGATTTTGCACCTAGGGCAAATTTGACAACATCTGGAAACTTTCATGTGTCAGGGTGGCACAGAAGGTGCTACTGGAATCTGGAAATATTGGCCAGGGATGCTACTAAGTGCTCTATAATGCAACAAACAGCCTACCACAACAAGGTATGATCCAATGCAAAATGTCAGTAGTGCCAAGGTTGAAAATCCCTTCACTAGAATTATTAAAAGGCAAACAGACTCCAATCAGGGAAACAATTTAAGAGGCAAATGCAGACACAGTGGGCTCTGATCATGTCTTAATGTAGTTCCTATTGACGTCTCCCCTTTCAGCATCTACTATTCAAAAGCAGAATAGTACCAGTGAAGCTTATTCAGTTAAGGTGGACCCCAACCCTGCAAAGGAATTGTTATTTAGTGATTTGCATACTTCATACTTAGCTACATTAATTAAGACGTAGAAAAACTTGGATCCAGAAAATATTTAGAAAAATTCTTACTGTAAAACTCTTTCAGAATAAAAGCTTGTTTAGAGTTTAAATTAATCAGCTTAAATAAATCAGAATTACAGAAACCACACTAGGCTAATTTTAGAAATTTGCGTTATTATGGGTGGCTTTTCTGGTCTTGAGAAAAATGAACAGCATTTCCTGCTAAGGAACCACATTTCTAAAAATATTATAACTCCCACTGTTCAAATTGGGCACAGTTCCTGGGCCTCTGGAGCAAAACTTAGCATAAAACACACACAGAGTAGGCACTGACAAATAAAACTGATGGAAAAGTAAACATATACCTATGTTATTTGAAATAACTGAATATTATAATTGAATAACAATAACTAAGTTTATTTTGCATTTAATACGTGCAAACATTCTGCGCAGATTACCTCACTGACTTCTCACAACAGTGAAATGATGAGGTAATTATCATCATTACACAGAAGAAAATAAGGCCCAAAGGTAAGTGGATTGCCCATGGTCACCTAACTAGTATGTAGGGCACAGGAATATAGGCAATCTGTCACTGGAATCCATCATGTTAAGCACCAGGGTGCTGGGGAGAGTTGTTTATAAGGAGGTACCAGGCCTCAGAACTCATTGCAAAGCTTCCCAAGGAGTTGCCAAGGAGTGGGACCAGGCATTGGACCCTGCTACTCCTCTTAGTACTGATATACAACTCCCACCCTCTGTTTTAACCCTACAATATCCTTGAGAGATAAGTATATAGGATCCCATTTTGCAGTCATGGAATTTGAGGCTCAGAGTTTACCTGTCTGAAGCCCTATATTCAGTGAGTCCCAGTACTATGTCTAGAGCAGCGTGATGTTTCTTATAATATGTCACAGTCTGTATCAGTTATCAATTTATTGCCTCTCAGCTCAAAATTCACTCTTCATCACTTTGTGTAAATGGAGCTGTATTCTGCAAATACATCTCCTTTGCCAGTGGGCACAATGTTATTTTAGTTAGTAGAAAATGCTGGAGAGACACTGCCAAAGGAGGGGGCTGTTCTCTTCTTGGTTCCAGAGTGCTCCTTTCTTGAAGCTCTGGCAGTGCATGGTCTGTCAAACACACACAACTGCGGTGAATGACCTTTTAGCATCCAGCTCCTGCAGAGTCCAGTGACTGGTCACACTCATTGACAATTCCGTGGGCAGCTTTGCAATGAGTTCTGAGGCATAGAACCCTCTTGTAAGCAGCTCTCCCCAGTGCCCAGGGGGTAGGTTTCCAGCAAGTTCAACTTGCATGTTATCTAAGTAATGTCTATCTAATCCAATGAGTCATGGCTGTGCCCTCCAGCAGGTCTCCAACTCAGCCTTTGGGAGAGTGACTTCTCTTTATGTCTACAATCCTATATTCTTTAGGCCTCTTTTTCCTCCTCTTTAGTAACCAATTCCCCATAAATTCAATGCCCTGATATAATCACTCCTTATTTTAAACTTTATCTGTTCAAATGACCGGGTGGTCTACCTCCTGGTTCATTGCTTCCCTTCAAAATGTCTTTTCTTTAAATTTTTATTTTATTTTTTCAGTGTTCCAAGATTCATTGTTTATGCACCACACCCAGTGCTCCATGCAATAGGTGTCCTCCTTAATACTCATCACTAGGCTCATCTGTCACCCCACTCCCCTACCGTCCAAAACCCTGTTTGTTTCTAAAAGTACACAGTCTCTCATTGTTCATCATCCCTTCCGATTTCCTCCAGGATACTTCTCTCCTTCACCCAATGTCCTCTGTGTTATTCCTTATGCTCCACAAGTCAGTGAAACCATATGATAATAGACTTTCTCTGCTTGCCTTATTTCACTCAGCATAATCTCCTCCAGTCCCGTCCATGTTGATACAAAAGTTTGGTATTCATCCTTTCTGCTGGAGGCATAATACTCCATTGTATATATGGGCCATATCTTCTTTATTCATTTGTCTGTTGAAGGGCATCTTGGTTCTTTTCACAGTTTAGTGACTGTGGGCATTGCCACTATGAACCTTGGGGTACAGATGGCCCTTCTTTTCACTACATCTGCATCTTCGTGGTAAATACCCAGTAGTGCAACTTCAGGGTCATAGGGAAGCTCTATTTTTAATTTCTTAAGGAATATCCACACTGTTCTCCAAAGTAGCTGCACCAACTTGCATTCCCACCAACAGTGTAAGAGGGTTCCCCTTTCTCCACATCTTCTCCAACATTTGTTTCCTGTCTTGTTAATTTTGGCCATTGTAACTGGTGTAAGGTGGTATCTTAATGTGGTTTTGATTTGAATCTCCCTGATGGCTAGTGATGATGAATTTTTTTATTTTTTATTTTTTAGATTTCTTTTCAATGTACCATAATTCATTGTTTATGCACCACACCCAGGGCTCCAAGCAATACCTGCCCTCCATAATACCATCCACCAGGCTCACCCAACTTCCCACCCCCGACTCCTTCAAAACCCTCAAATTATTTTTCAGAGTCCATAGTCTCTCATAGTTTGTCTCCCCATCCAATTTATCCCAACTCCCTTCTCCTTTCCATCTCCCCATGTCCTCCATGTTCTTTCTTATGCTCCACAAATAAGTGAAACCATATGATAATTGACTCTCTCTGCTTGGCTTATTTCACTCAGCATAATATCTTCCAGTCCCATCCATGTTGCTACAAAAGTTGGGTATTCATCCTTTCTGATGGAGGAATAATACTCCATAGTGTATATGGACCACATCTTTCTTATCCATTCATCCGTTGAAGGGCATCTTGGTTCTTTCCACAGTTTGGTGACCGTGGCCATTGCTGCTATAAACATTGGGGTACAGATGGGCTTCTTTTCACTATGTCTGTATCTTTGGAGTAAATACCTAGTAGTGCAATTGCAGGGTCATAGGTAGGCTCTATTTTTAATTTCTTAAGTAATATCCACACTGTTCTCCAAAGTGGCTTCACCAACTTGCATTGCCACCAACAGTGGAAGAGGGTTCCCCTTTCTCCACATCCTCTCCAAAACACGTTGTTTCTTGCCATGTTAATTTTGGCCATTCTAACTGGTGTGAGGTGGTATCTCAATGTGGTTTTGATTTGGATCTCCCTGATGGCTAGTGATGATGAACATTTTTTCATATGTCTGATAGCCATTTGTATGTCTTCACTGAAGAAGTGTCTGTTTATGTCTTCTGCCCACTTTTTGACATGACTATCTCTTTCGTGTGTGTTGACTTTGAGAATTTTTTTATAGATCCTTGATATCAGCCTTTTGCCTGTACTGTCATTTGCGAATATCTTCTCCCATTCTGTGGGTTGCTTCTTTGTTTTGTTGACTGTTTCCTTTGCTGTGCAGAAGCTTTTGATCTTGATGAAGTCCCAAAAATTCATTTTCACTTTTGTTTCCTTTGCCTTTGGAGACATATCTTGAAAGAAGTTGCTGTGGCTGAAATTGAAGAGGTTACTGCCTATGTTCTCCTCTATGATTCTGATGGATCCCTGTCTCACGTTGAGGTCTTTTATCCATTTCGAGTTTATATTTGTGTTTAGTGTAAGAGAATGGTTGAGTTTCATTCTTCTACATATAGCTGTCCAATTTTCCCAGCACCATTGATTGAAGAGAATGTATTTTTTCCACTGTATATTTTTTCCTGCTTTGTCAAAGATTATTTGACCATAGAGTTGAAGGCCCATATCTGGAGTCTCTACTCTGTCCTACTGGTCTATGTGTCTTTTTTTCTGCCAGTACCATGCTGTCTTGGTGATCACAGCTTTGTAGTAAAGCTTGAAATCAGGCAACGTGATACAGCCACTTTTGTTTTTCTTTTTCAACATTTCCTTAGCAATTCAGGGTCTCTTCTGATTCCATACAAATTTTAGGATTGTTTGCTCCAGCTCTTTGACAAATACTGATGGAATTTTGATCGGAATGGCATTAAAAGTATAGATTGCTCTAGGCAGTATAGACATTTTAACAATGTTTATTCTTCTGATCCATGAGCATGGAATGGTCTTCCATCATTTTGTGTCTTCCTTGATTTTTTTTTAAGATTTTATTTATTTATTTGACAGACAGAGATCACAATTAGGCAGAGAGGCAGGCAGAGAGAGAGAGAGGAGGAAACAGGCTCCCTGGTGAGCAGAGAGCCTGATGTTGGGCTCGATCCTAGGACCCTGAGATCATTACCTGAGCTGAAGGCAGAGGCTTTAACCCATTGAGCCACCCAGGTGCCCCCTTGATTTTTTTTCATGAGAGTTCTGCAGTTCTTCAAGTACAGATCCTTTACCTCTTTGGTTAGGTTTATTCCCAGGTATCTTATGGTTCTTGGTGCTATAGTAAATGGAATCAATTCTCTAATTTACCTTTCTGTATTTTCATTGTTAGTGTATAAGAAAACAACTGATTTCTGTACATTGACTTTGTATCCTGCCACATTACTAAACTGCTGTCTGAGTTCTAGTAGTTTGGTGGTGGAGTCTTTTGGGTTTTCCATATAAAGTATCATGTCATCTGTGAAGAGACAGAGTTTGAATTCTTCATTGCCAATTTAAATACCTTTTATTTCTCTTTGTTGTCTGATTTCTAGGACTTCTAATACTATGTTGAACAAGAGTGGTGAGGGTGGGCATCCTTGTCGTGTTCCTGATCTGAACGGGAAGGCTGTGAGCTTTTTCCCATTGAGGATGATATTTGCTGTAGATTTTTCATAGATAGATTTGATGAAGTTGAGGAATGCTCCCTCTATCCCTATACTTTGAAGCGTTTTAATCAGGAACATTGCTGGATTTTGTCAAATGCTTTTTCTGCATCAATTGAGAGGACTATGGGTTCTTCTCTTCTCTTATTGATTTGTTCTATCACAGTGATTGATTTGCGAATGTTGAACCATCCTTGAAACCCAGGGATGAATCCCATATGGTCATGGTTGGTAATCTTTTTAATGTGGTGTTGGATCCTATTTTCTATCTAGGATCTTGTTGAGAATCTTAGCATCCATATACATCAGGGATATTGGTCTGAAATTCTCCTTTTTGGTGGGGTCTTTGCCTGGTTTAGGGATCAAGGTAATGCTGGCTTAATAAAAAGTGTCTGGATGTTTTCCTTCTGCTTCAATTATTTGAAACAGCTTCAGGAGAATAGGTGTTATTTCTTCTTTGAAAGTTTGGTAGAATTCCCCAGGGAATCCGTCAGGTCCTTGGCTCTTGTTTTTTGGGAAGTTTTTGATCAGTGCTTCAATCTCATTACTAGATATCATTCTATTCAAGTTGTCAATTTCTTCCTGGTTCAGTTTTGGAAGTTTATAATTTTCAAGGAATGCATCCATTTTATCTAGGTTGTTTAACTCATTGGCATATGTCTGTTGATAATAATAACTGATGATTGTTTCCTTTTCCTTGGTGTTAGTTGTGATCTCTCCCTTATCATTCATAATTTTACTAACTTGGGCCTTCTCTTTTTTCTTTTGGATTCGTTTGGCCAATGGTTTATTGATTTTATTGGTTCTTTCAAAAGAAACAAATTCTAGTTTCATTGATGTGTTCTAATGTATCTCTAGTTTCTATCTCATTGATCTCTGCTCTAATCTTGAGTATTTCCCTTCTTGTGTGTGGAGTTGGCTTAATTTGTTGTTGATTCTCCAGTTCTTTAAGGTGTAAAGACAGCTCTTGTATTCTGGATTTTTCAGTTCTTTTGAGGGAGGCTTGGATGGCTATGTATTTCCCCCTTAGGACCACCTTGCTGTATCCCATAGGTTTTGGACCAATGTGTCTTCATTCTCATTGGTTTCCATGAATTGTTTAAGTTCTTCTTTGATTTCCTGGTTGATCCAAGCATTCTTAAGCAAGGTGGCCTTTAGCTTCCAGGTGTTTGAATTCCTTCCAAACTTTTCCTTGTGGTTGAGCTCCAGTTTCAGTGCATTGTGATCTGAGAATATGCAGGGAATAATCTTGATCTTTTGGTAATTGGTTGAGCCCTGATTTATGACCAAGTATTGTGGTCTATTCTGGAGAAGGTTCTATGTGCACTCGAGAATAATGAGTATTCTGTTGTTTTAGGGTGGAATGTTCTATATATATCTATGAGGTCTCTCTGGTCAATGTGTCATTCAATGTTCTTGTTGCTTTATTGATTTTCTGCTTGGATGATCTGTCTCTTACTGAGAGAGGCATGTTAAGATCTCCTAATATTAATGTATTCATGTCAATATGACTCTTTATCTTGATTAACACTTTTCTTATGTAATTGGCTGCTCCCATACTGGCGACGTAAGTATTTACAATTGTTAGATCCTCTTGGTGGTAAATCCCTCAAAGAATGATGTAGTGTCCTTCTGTATCTCTGACTACAGTTTTTAGTTTAAAATCTAATTTATCTGATATGAGAATCGCTACCCCGGCCTTCTTTTGAGGCCCATTGGCATGAAAGATGCTTCTCCATTCCTTCACTTTCAGTCTGGATGTATCCTTTGGTTCGAAATGGGTCTCTTGTAGACAACATATGGACGGGTCCTGTCATTTTATCCAGTCTGCAACCCTTTGTTGTTTTATGGGAGGAACTAGGCCTTTCACATTGAGAGTGATTATTGAAAGAAACGTTTTTATTGACATTGTGTTACCTTTGAAGTCTTTCTTTCTGTAGATTGTCTCCATTTATTTCTGTTCAATGATATTCTTAGGATTTTTCCTCTTTTATAGAACCCCCCCTTTATATTTCCAGAAGTGTCAGGTTGGTGGTCATATACTCTTTTAAACCTTGCAGATTTTGGAAGCTCTTTATCTTTCCATCCATTTTGAATGTCAGTCTTGCTGGATAAAGTGTTCTTGGCTGTATTTTTTTTTTCATTTAGTGCCCTGAATATATCTTGCCAGCCCTTTCTGGTTTGCCAGGTTTCTGTGGACAAGGCTGACATTATTCTGATGGGCTTTCCTCTGTACATAAGAAATCTCTTCCCCTTAGCTGCTTTCAAGAGCTCCTGTCTATAATTATGATTCATCATTTTCACTATCAGGGGTCTTGAGTTCTTTCTAGATTTTATAATCGTGGGAGGAGTCTGTTCTGTCTATAGTACATGAACGCTGGTTCCATTCACGAGATTGGGAAAATTTTCATGGAGAATTTGTTCAACTATATCTTCTAGTCTTTTTTCTTTCTCCTCCCCCTCAGGGATTCCAATAATTCTGACGTTGGGATGTTTCATGGCATCCTTTATTTCCCTAATTCTATTTTCGTGGCTTCTAAGCTGTTTGTTCCAAGCTTCCTCCTGATCCTTTCTCTCTATCTGCTTGTCCTCCAGATCACTAATTCTATCTTCTGCCTCAGTTACCTTAGCTGTTAGAGAATTTAGATTAGATTAGAACTCATTGAGAACATTGTGAACATCATCCCTGGTGGCTTTCACTTCTGCCCTAATCAATTCCTTCTTGTCATCAAGGGCTTTCTCCAACCTAGCTATTGCCTGAATAATTGTTAGCCTGAATTCCCTTTCCAACATACTATGTCCATATCCAATAGCTCTGATGCAGATGGCCCAGTATCTGAATTTTTCTTCTGTTGGGCATTCCTCCTCCTAGTCATTTCAGTGAGAGATGGCTGAATGGATATGTAGCTCAATGTATCAACTGTGGTGCAGTCAAGGTACACCCTGGAGCACTTCATAGCAATTGAGAGTCCCCACCAAAAAGAAAGAAAAAGAAATAGAAAAGAGAGAGAGAGAGAGACAGGAAAAAAAATAAGATAAAATAAAGGAGAAGGCCCAGCCCAAATGAGCCCCAAGGTAAGATTTATGAAGTATACAAACAAAAACAGACAAACAAAAAGACCGACAAAAGTAGATGAAAAGAGAAAAAATAAATTAATTAATTAAAAAAAATAACTTCATCAAAAAGAACCCAAGTATAAGATTTATATACTACCAGGCCAAAAAACAAATACACAGAAACACTGACAGAAGAAAAAGATGAGAGAGTGATTATAAATTCTCATTGTGGGCATGGAAGTTTATTTTGATTCTTCCTGGATGTATCTTGATATCTTTTTTTTTTGTATCTTGATATCTTTATTAAAGGATTCAACTTTCCTAAGATAAAGGGGGATTAAAACTGGTTTACCTATAGGGGTAGCATTGATTGGGGAAAGGGGATTACCTTGAAGCTTATCTCTATATGAATATTAAAAAATAATAATAATAAAATAAAATAAAATAAATAAAAAATAGAAAAGCAAATGAAAAACATAGGTATATGTATCAAAAAGTTCAGGCTAAAATGTTATTATGAAATTTGATGTACTGAATATCTCATTGTGATGGTAAATAGGTTAAAAAGTTATACATATTAAAAAAATGGAAAGAACCAAAATAGTGGGAAAGAATTAAAAATAAAAGTTGTATCTATGAAGTAGTGGTGGTTGTCCTCTTGTCTTTTTTTCTTTCTTTCTTTTTTTTTTTTTTTTTTGGTTGGCTTTCTGGGGGAAGGGCCTGCTGTGTGGGTTTTCAGGCAATATTCCTCCTAGAGTTAAGTCCTCTTGCCCCCATCAAGGGGGTGGGCTCTGAGGAAACTGGTTTTTTAGGCTTTTGTTCTCTGGAGGTTTTTTTTGTTTGTTTGTCCACTTGTTTTATCTCCCCTTGATGGCTTTTAGTGGGTTTTGGAGGTTTAGAGGAAAGCAAACCACACCCAGACCTCCCTCTCAGAGAGAAGCCTCAGTTTCTTCCCCTCTGGGTGCTCCAGAGCACATAAATTCCCCCTCTGCCACTGGCAGAGCATGTTCCCAGTCACGATCTCTGGGGTCACAGGAACTCCCACTCGTACCTAAAACCACAAGAAATACTAGCTGAGAAATACTAGCCTCCACTCTCTAGGCAGGTGCAGACTGCCAGAGAGGTCCCAAGCAGAGATAGCACACTGAGGTTTTCAGGCTGGCCCTGGGCTGAGAGTGCTCAGACTCTCTGGGTCCTAGAGAGCTCCAGCTGGAGCCTGCATGCACCTCTCTCAGACTCTGGTCATGCAGCATGCAAGCATAGACTGCACAAGTCTGTGGTTCAGCTGGCTGGCTGGTGAGGCTCCCTCACCCTCACAGCCACCACCCAGAGGCTCTCAGTTGTGCCTGTGGCTCAGGGACCAAGATCTGGCTTCTTTGATGCACTCTCTCTGACTAATTGCCAGTGGTGGCTGATCTGGGTCTGAAGACTTAAGCCCCTGTCCCTCACCAGCAATTCCCTCAATTTCCCCCCATGATCCTTTGCTCTTTTTGAGTGTTTTCAACCAGATTCCAAGTTAATGCTGGTCCCCAATCACAGGGCACTCTCGTTTTGGGGTATTACTTTCCAATGGGTCACTTCTGGTGGCTCCCTCCCCTTTTGTTTATCTTCCCATATCAGTCTGATGTTCCCACTCTGCTTTACCTGCCCACTGGCATCTTCTGCCCCCATAGATATCTAGAAGTGTATAATTCTAATCTCAGGCTGATTTCATGGGTGATTAGAGTTCTTTGGTAGGTAATCAGCTCACTTTAGGGGACAGGTTGAAGCAGTGCCTCCTCCTACTTCTCCACCAACCTGTCTCCTCAATGATGAACATTTTTTCATGTGTCTGTTAGCCATTTGTATGTCTTCATTGGAGAAGTGTCTGTTCATGTCTTCTGCCCATTTTTTAACGTGATTATCTGGATTGCGTGTGTTGAGTTTGAGGAGTTCTTTATAGATCTTGGATATCAGCCCTTTGTAGTGTCATTTGTGAATATCTTCTCCCATTGTGTGGGTTGTCTCTTTGTTTCATTGACAGTTTCCTTTGTTGTGCAGAAGCTTTTGATCTTGATGAAGTCCCAAAAGTTCATTTTCACTTTTGTTTCCTTTGCCTTTGGAGACATGTTTTGAAAGAAGTTATTGTGGCTGATGTCAAAGAGGTTACTGCCTATGTTCTCTAGGATTTTGATAGATTCCTGCCTCACGTTGAGGTCTTTTATCCATTTCGAGTTTATCTTTGTGTATGGTGTAGGAGAATGGTCAAGTTTCATTCTTCTATACATAGCTGTCCAGTTTTCCCTTCAGAATATCTTATTAAGAGTAAGATCAGAAAATTACCTGGCACTTTATAACACTAGCAATAGAATCATGAAGCCAGGAGCCAAGAGAAATTTGCTTTTATGTTCTTTTCTTGGTCCGTTATTTAAGTTTCAGGGAGTGTAGGAGGAAAGAATAGACCGTATTGCACTTTTTATGACTGATATCCATGAAATATACAAATATTAGTTTTTTCAATATTCAAAAACAATTCAAAAACCTGTTTGTTTCTGAACTTATGTTTCAAATATATCTCTAAGTACAATAACTAGCATCCAATCTCCAACCATGGGCTATCAATGTTTTTCATCATTTGTAATCTCAGTATGTCCCTTCTCCCAGGAATAAGTGCTTTTGATCACCAGCTCTCATGAGAACAATGCAGCTCACATGCACACAGCAACCTTACATATGTTAGGTCATTAAGCTATAAAAGAAGCTCCTGGGACATCCACAGCAAGTTTCACTGCCCCCTTTTTAGACAAGCAAAACCTGTCACTGGGAAAGTTAAATGACTCTAATGGCAAATGATAAACATCAAAGCTGCAAGCTAGGACTAAAATCCAGGCCTTCCAAGTTTATTGTTCTTGTTCTATTCTCTCCCTGTTTCTTAGACAGAAGCTTTATCCTCTGTTAAGGAATTTCAAAGATAATCATATGGCAATGTGTGGAAGACTATTTGGCTGCTGCATTGTTCTTCTAGCACCACTCATATCACTGCTGAGCAGAAGGCATCTCATGTACTAGACCAGTGACACCCCCCAGCCCAAAACAGAAGCAGGGATTGAGGGTATGCAAGGGCTGGGTGTGAGTGGGGCCATGAAAATGCTATTGCATAATCTGAATGGAAATTTAAGGTACTTTCCCAGCAGAGCATCATAGCTGCACAGAAAAGGGAGTATGTGTATAGGAAGGGAAGGAGGTGGGGGCACAGATCAACAGCCATTTTGTCTGTCCTGCTTGGATGCTAGCAAGGTCTTGTGGAAAAAGTTGCCACAATCTGAAGGGGCATGCAAGCTGCCCTCATATTGTGACTTACAACTTGTACACTAGCAGAGAACTAGTATAAGTTTTTAGATAAGATTTGGATATATCATATTCACACCAGACCATTTTGGTTTACACCTACTCTAGAGCAATTAATTTCTGCTAATTATTTTTAGTACTGTGTTCACTTTCAAAATTAAATTACACAGTCACCTGTTAGGACTACCACAGACAGTGTTGTACCATAGACAGTGGATACGGATCCTGGACTAAGGGTGTGTAATGTTGCCACCACTTTGAATGTGAATGTTCATTCTCTCTGGAGAAGCACTTTGGGTAGAATTGATATTCTTTGAGGTTTCCTCATTTTGTGGAAAAATTCTCTCCTATTTTCACTACTGATTCAGCTGTTTCTATGATTATCAGCACCTCCATCCAAGGTTTGGCAGAGTAAACTCAAATTCATTCTCTAATTCTGTATCTTGCAAAGTAGCTAAAGACACATTTATCAATTAATCAATCATATTTTTATTTTTTAACAAATTATGATGGAGCTGAGTAAGAGTCAAACTAAGAGAGAAATCTAAATGGGAAAGAAATATACGCAGATGTGAAAATTTCCAAGTGAAATGTGTGTGTAGCCAGAATACCTGTAGGTGTCATCAGCTTGTAACAATAATGATGACAGCAGTGAAGATGACACTAGTAGTGACTAGCATTTATTAAACACCATGGGCCATTGCTATTCTATGCATTTTATATGCATTATCCACTTACCCCCCAATATGGTCATATAAAATATATATAAATTTGTAATGAAACGTTTAATATAATATCCAAAATGTAATAGATACTTCTACCCTAGGACATCTTCACTCTCCCACACCCTACCAAAGACCTCCTAACCATACCCCCACACCCCACCTCCAGTCATTTCTGGAACAATGGAAAGTTTCAGAAGTACTTGTGTTTTTCTTTTCTTTTTTACTTTTTCAAACTTCACATTTTGAAATAATTTCAGACTTACATAGAAGTTGCAAAAATACTACAAATAATTCTAGTATTTTTCACCCAAATTCTAACATTTTATACAACCATAGTCCAATAATCACAATGAACAAAGTAACATCACATAAATAACACTATTATCTAGTCTATTAATGACTCACTAATGTAACTTTTTCTGCTCCAATATCCAATCCAGAATCACATATTGTGTTTTTGTTGTCACTTCTCCTTAGTAACTTTGAATTTGACACAGTTCTCCAGTCTTTCTTTGACTTTCTCGACACTAATGCTTTTGCAGAGCACTGGTTGTATATAGAGTTGTTAAGTTTTGGATTGTTTGATGAATCCTCATGATTAAATTCATTACACATTAAAGATTATCACAGAATTGATATGTATACTTTTCAGTGCATATTAGGACATACATGATATCATTTGCCCCTTTAAAGGTGATGTTGATTTTGACTGCTTATTCCTGTGCTGTCTGCTAAGTTTCTCCATAGTAAAGTTACTATTTATTTTCATTTTGTGATTAATAAGTATCTTGTAGGGAGATATTTTGAGAACATATAAACACCATGTTTTCATAACACTTTGTCAATTAAGTTTAGTCTATATTGATGATTCTTTCCTGTAACAGTAATCACTGTGATGTTTGCCAAATGGTGATGTTTTATTTTTATTAGTCCCTTAACATTTATTAGTTGGAATCCTACACTAAGAAAGAGATTTCTCTTCTCCTGCATTTATTTTATGATTCTTTATTTATATCAGTATGGACATAAGGTTCCTTATTTTATTCCATATGTTCTATAATCATTTCAGATTTGGCCACTGGGGGTTCTTTCATGTTGGTGCCAATAGGACTCATGCCCTCTTGAGGCTCTCTCCTTATGGAGGTCTGTGTCTGAGAAGCCACTTTTTGTGAAGGGTGCTGTGCCACCACCACTATCTGAAAACACTGCTTCCCTAACTCTGTATCCTGCTGGGTGCTCCTGCCACCTGTTACTGTTCCTGCTTTGCTTCTCCTCTGAGGGCACTGGCTGCACTGGGTTCCAGGGCAGGAGGGAGACATTGCTCAGCTCTATGTGCAGTTGTGTCACTGGGCCTCAAACAGCACTGCCCATATCCCTCAGTCACACATCAAATGTGTGTGTTTTCAGGAAGTGACTTCAGCTTCTAATTTTTTTAACTCATGCAGAGACTTTCAGGAGTTCTAACAGGAGAAAAAAATATGGTGAGTCTAGACACTTTGGAACAACTGACTTCTACAGAAAAAAATTGGAAGGAGTCATGGAAAGTTGAACAATAAACTGTGAGATGAAAGGAGAGTCTCCAAAACCAAATGTATTAGGAACCCCCCTATTGGAACAATAATCAGTTTATCAATCTCTTTCTATCAGAGTAACAGTGAGCATTCCTCATACTACATGCAAATAGATTTTGTTTTCCCCCTCAAATGGCCTTTGTATCCATTATCTGTCTTGATCTTGATGCAAAACAAGGGTGTTGTTATTGCTTAAATCCATTTGGGGATGAGAAAACTGAGGCGCTTATAAGATCATATGGGCTGAAGTGAGTATCTATATCTAATATAAGTGTCTGATTCTCCAGTTCAGTTCTCCCTTAAGTCACACTGCTGACCAAGTCACTTTCCTTTTCCTGGCTGGGTTACTCTATCATACAAAGCTGTGGTTGGATTCAGATTATTTTTATTCTGAGAGGCATATCAAAAACAGTTGGGGAAATGGTACAAGATTTAAAAACAAAGCAAATTTTTGGTGAGAATGCAAATTGGGACAACCACTCTGGAGAACAGTATGAAGTTTCCTTGAAAATTTAAAAATAGAACTACCAGCAACTGCAATTTGATCCAGCAATTGCACTACTAGGCATTTACTAAAAGAGTACAAAAGTACTAATTAAAAGGGACACATGCATCCCAATGTTTATAGCAGCATTATCAACAACAGCCAAATTATAGAAACAGCCCAAGTGTCCATCAACTGATGACTGAAAAGAAGGTGTGGTATATGTTGGTGGCAATGCAAACTGGTGCAGCCACTCTGGAAAACAGTATGGAGATTTCTCAAAAAGTTAAAAATAGAGCTATCCTATGACCCAGCAATTGCACTACTAGGTATTTATCAAAAGAATACAACCATAGTGATTTGAAGTGTCCTGTGAATCCCAATGTTTCCAGAAATGAATGTCCACAATAGCCAAACTATGGAAAGAGCCCAGATGTCCATCAACAGATGAGTGGAAGGAACAGAAAGTCAGGTGTTTTGTTACTTTAATCATAAATGATGATTATCAGCTGGTTAAAAATCAGGTTAAACATGTATTATAAATGACTATTATAACCACCATTTTTATAGCTCATTTACTCAGAGAAGAAGATAGGTTCACATTTTATAGGATCTTCCTGTTAGTGTTCAGAAAGTACTGTAGACTGAAGTAAGGAGACGTGGATTTGCATTCTGACTCTGCCATCTACTAGTTAAGTGACCTGGGCATGACAGTGAACCTCATGAAATGTTTGTGTTTCCATTTACATACTGGAGCAAATAATACCTGCCCTGTTCAATCTCGATCAAGTGAGAGGATTTCTATATGTTGTAAAGTACCATCAAAATTTAAGATGATATTATTATTATTTGCCATCAGGGGCTTTCACTTGAATATCCTATACTAAATTTCCATCTCTCCAAGACCAAAGAAGACCTTGTCTGTGTTTTTGTTTGTCTCAGACCCCCAAGGTGATAGAAGGTTGCCAAAAGTGCTGTTGTTCCCCTTCTCAGAACTGAATGTGCTGTGTGGCTCAAGACCCTTCAGCAGAGACTTCCAGAAACAGAGCTCTCTGTCCTGATCTGAGCACAGCTTGACATATAAGACATGATACAATGTTATTGCTTCAACAGACCCAGTTTCAGGCCAAGCAGTTTTTCAGCCAACTTCCTGTCCTGGGGCTCTGCAGAGCAAGGGTGATTTGACCATGGACCACACTCCAGAAACCACTGGCTTTAGTGTCAGAAATGACTACATCTTTACCACATCTAGGGCACTGAAGTAGCAGACTTTAGGAAAAATCATGGCAGATACTGCTTGCCATTGGTTTGGATTTTTTCTTGATTTGGGCTTGCAGAACTGTGTGGAGAATTTTATCAGGTCCTCTTTCACCTAAAAGGATGTGTCTCTAGCTTTCCTTGCCAAACATAATAAAATTTCCTTACCCCAGCTCTCAGGGGAAATAATGGTCATATATTTTAGGAGCATTTGGCTCAGCACTGTGAATTATGAAATGATTTTGAGAGTACTATCCAGTGATATCCTGTTTGGATAGAAAGAGAATGTGGTTTTTTGTTGTTGTTTTGTTTTGTTTTTAGTGGAAAAAGAAATCTTACAAAATTGGGCAATTCCCTCTGCTTTCTCTAGTTCTCATCCCCTGTATGTAGGGAGACAACATAGAAGTTGTCTTCTGTCAGTGCCTTTGTGCTTCCTACTAGGCAGAGAAAACAGATTCCACCAGTGAGCACTTTAATTCCATAGTGATCTCTCAAATGCAGTGTACCTCCTCAAAATTGTATGTCTCTACTACTTTGAGATATATGTTTATAGTCTCTCTGGGCTGTCACATGGTTCTTGGCTCTCCTCATACTGTTCTCTCATTTCCTTAGTCCAAACAAGATAAAGATTTTGAAAGGGCCCTTGGATTTCTGCACCCTAAACAAGATTGTGCCATCTCAATTCTGAGAGAAAACAAAGTCAGGAATTAACAGCTATCATATGGCAACTGCAATGCAAGACCTGAAGCAAGCCCTGGTTCAGGCTCTGCTTCTCCCAGGAGGGAACACTGCTGCAGCCTCCTCCCCAGTCAGCCCATCTCCTACTGCCCCCTCTCTGTCTTGCATAATCCTGTCAACATCATCTCCCTAGACTGTCATGGAGCTCCTTTCCTACCATCAGTAAGATAAAGGCCAACTTTCTCCAACCTGGATTTTGAGGTTTCTTAAAACCCAAAGTCAGCACACCATTCCTTCTTTGGCTCCTGTTTTGCTCAACATGAGACTTATTTCCTATCCCATTGCCTCTCTCTTCCTATTGTCACTGGTGTTTTGCTCAAAGTATCTGTTTGCTTCCCCAAGATATATTTATGAGCTTTTTTTTTTTTGCCTAGCTGAAAATCAGCTTCTTTTTTTTTCTTTTTTTGTGTCAAGTTTTTATTTAAATTCCAGTTAATTATATATAGAGTATTATTGGTTTCAGCAATAGAACTTAGTGATTCATCACTTACATGGATGCTCATCATAAAACATACTCACATATCACCCATTAGCCCACCCCCCACTCACCTCCCTCCACCAACCGTGAGTTTGTTCTCTATTATTAAAAGTTAACAGTCTTGGGGTACCTGGGTGGCTCAGTGGGTTAAGCCTCTGCCTTTGGCTCAGATCATGGTCTCAGGTTCCTGGAATTGAGCCCCGTATCAGCAGGGAGCCTGCTTTCCCTCTCTCTGTGCCTGCCTCTCTGCTTACTTGTGATTTCTGTCTGTCAAACAAATAAATAAATAAATCTTTTTTTAAAAAGAGAGAGTTAAGAGTCTCTTTGGTTTGCTTCCTCCTTTTTTTTTCCCCTTCCCTTATTTTCATCTGTTTTGTTTCTTAAATTCCACAGGAGTGAAATCATATGGTATTTGTTTTTCTCTGACTGACTTATTTTGCATAGCATAAAATCAGCTTCTTGAGAGTGCAGTTCAAATCTTATAGCTTCAATAGTAACTGTCTCAGAAATTTTCTGTATTTTTTACTTCAGTCAACCAATCAACCTCCCACAATTGTACTCTTCAATAATGCTATGGACTGAATGTCTGCTTTCCTCTAAAATTCATTTGTTGAAACCCTACCCCTTAATGTGATGGTATTTGGAGAGGGGCCTGGGGGAAATAATTAGAGTTATAAGAGGTCATGAAGGCAGGTGCCCCAGCCTAATAAGATTAGTGCTCTTATAAGATTATAAGATATGAGTTCTCTCTATTCTCTCTCTCTCTCTCTCCCACACCCTCCCTTCCTCTCTTCCTCCATTTCCTCCCTGTAGGAAGGCACTAAGGAAAGGGTATGTGATAACAAGACAAGATGGTGGCCATCAGTAAGCCAGAGAGAGGGCCATTACTAGAACCTAACTATGCTGGCCCCTAATCTCCAGGAAGACTTACAACCACCAAAACTGGAAGAAACAAATTTCTGTTGTTTAAGTTAGCTAGTTTATAGTATTTTGTTAAGGCAGCCTGAGCTGACTCCAACAAATATTTTAAGTCTTTTGCTGGGTAACATTTTCTCTTACTAATCTTCCTACCTTCCCAACAGGATAACTTACTCTCTTGGAGAGCAAAGCCTTAAACATCTTGGCATCCCCCCACAAGACTTGATATTCAAGATGTTAATTGTTCTTATTTGAATTCAACTTAGACTTTCAGGCTAATCAAAGAAAGATATATCTATATTTATGAATGTATGTTTTTTAACATAATTCAAGAGGTCCAACTCTATATCCGTGAGATCATATCCTAAGTAGAATAATGTTTCCTAAAAAGACTGTTTAAGAAAACTCTTTTTGAGTCTGTAATGTATAAATAGATATCATTTGCCAGTTCCCTTAGTAATTGGATAATCATATGTAGTCCTTATTCTTGACAACATTTAAATTAGTTTTCCCTCTTCTGACACAGTTTAAAACCCCATCCTTCCATCTTGTTTACATGGAATTCTTCACAAAAGCCCTTTCTTCATAATCACAAAGGTTAATGTCAGTTTATCCTCAATCCTGATCCACTGTGACTTTGCAAGAAGCTGAGTCAGAATTGAGAGGTTTAACAATATAAGCATTTTATAAACTAACTTTTCTTTCTTAATCAGTCCACAATTTGCAAAAGCTTCATTTTTTCTTAGCGTGTCCTCTATTATGTAAGAAAGGGGGGTAAAAAAAAGGGCCCTCCAAAACGACTAAGGGTTTGTTTCCCACTCTTCCCCTACATCTAAGGTGGGGTTCTGACTCTTTGAAATGTGTCCTGAAACAATTCCAAGAATAGCAGGAAGGAAGGGACTGACTTCTGGGAAGTCATTGCATTTCCACCTAGAAATTGAGGAAGGCCAGATAGCCCAGAGATGTCAGCAGCTGATGAAAATAAGTGTGTGAGTATTAGACAAGTGACCTAATTCAGTGGGGCTGTTTTTCCCCCATGGGGAAAAAATCCACAATGCATTTTCTGTCTTCAAGTGAATGTTAGTTTGTCAGATGTTATCCATAGAAAGTGTATGATTAACAGCTCAGTCTATTAATCCTGAGGACCTAGGTCTGCTTTGAGTGTCCTCCCACTTCTCTACTGCAGTGGCTGCTCTCTGGAGATTCTGTCTCCTTCCTCTCTGACCACTGTTCTCTACTGCCCCTGCACTTACTGGCCCCAACTGATTGCTCAGCATCCTTATTCAGAAATATTATATGGCCTTTAAGATTCTACAACATTAACTCCAAATGTCTTCAGAACACTTTTGAAAGCCCTCCACAATGTCTCTTTGTTAACCTGTTCAAGCTTCTCTCTTATTACATCTCATAGATGTTATCCATAACCCCAGTATGTCTAGTCCTTCCTACTCTTGTTCAAGCTGTTCTCCTTCCATGTGTCTTTTCCCTCTTTACCAGCCTGGCCAATGTTGTGCCAAACTACAGTGGAGTCGAGGCAAAAGGAAAAATACACACCCTTATAGACACTTATCAAAGTATGCTCTGATCTTTGGAATCAAATGCAAAAGTTAATAAAAGCTCTAAAATAAAAAATATATGACTATATATAAAGCTCTGCATTGCCCACTCTGTTTGCAGGTCATTGTCAACCCCCATTGCTTACATGGTAAGGAACTAGGAACCCAGGAACTGATTGAAACTGACTGTTCCCATTATATAAGAATATGGCAATACTGGGTGCCTGGGTGACTCCAGTGGTTAAGCATGTACCTTTGGCTCAGGTCATGATCCCAGGGTCCTGGAATGGAGTCCCACATCAGGGTCCCTGCTCAGTGGGAAGTCTGCTTTTCCCTCTCCCTCTGCCCCCTGCTTATGATCAATTTCTCTCTCACACTCTCTCTTTCTCAAATAAATAAATAAATCTTTTAGAAAAAAGAATGCAGCATTATAAAACAAACAAATATCGTTTATTGAAATTTTGATGTTCTGTTCATCATGGACTTTTTTGTGATCAATTTTTTTAAAATTTCATTAAAATATTATTTATCCTGACAACAGAGTTTTTCATCTTTTTTATATCTCATTTCTTTTTCTTGGAGTATAGTTGACACACAATGTTACGTTAGTTTCAGGTGTGCAACTTAGTGATTTGACAAGTTTATACATTATGCTATGTTCACCACAAGTGTATCTACCATCTGTCACTGTACAATGCTATTACATTATCATTGACTCTATTCCTTATGCTGTGCCTTTTGTTCCCATAATTTACTCATTCCATAACTGAAGGCCTCTCACCTTCACCTATTTTGCCCAACCACCCACCTCCCTCCCCTCTATAGAGAACCATGCATGTGTTCTCTATATTTATAGGTCTAATTTGGCTTTTTGTTTGTTTATTAATTTGTATTTGTTTTTAAATTACACTAGTGAGTGGAATCATATGGTATTTGTCTTTCTTAGTCTGTTATTTCACTTGGTATAATACCCTCTACATCATTCACATTGTCTCAAATGGCACAACCTCATCCTTTTTTATAGATGCATAGTGTCTTATTATATACAGATATGCATACATTTTCCTTATTCTTTCATCTGGTAACTGAGTTTTTTAGTAGTACTGTTTTACATTTTGCACCCTAGTCAAACTGCCTTACTCACCTTACCCAAATACCTGCCCTAAATCTGGCAAAGTAAGGCTCTCACAGTCCTGTTTAGATGCTGTTTCCTCTAATGAGCTTTAGCAGATCAAATTTATTGGAATCAATATCTCCATCATCACACTTCCACAGTAGGCTGCTTGGGTCTGTATCTTGGTTCTAACTATGCTTTTTTCCAGGTTTTTGACATGTGCATCTTGCTTACTTACCAGCTGAGGGCTCCTGGAGAAGTAGGTCTATACTTTTTTCATCTCTATATTCCTTGTCATGCTTAACACAACACTCTGCATGTGTAACTAATTATTCAATTAGTTTTGGTTTGATTAAATAACAAATTCTAATCCTGACCTTTAATCCCACTTAGATGTTATTTGTTGTAAAATATGACTTAGTATAAGTTCTCTTATTGCAGTTGAGGGAAATTTGATTCCCAAAGTTCTGAGGATACTAGTTAAAAAGTAGACCCATTATATTTGGGCTGAAATGTAAATATACAGCACAGAAATGCCTCACAATGGCCTCCTGCTCTTCCCTGTTAGTGTCTCTTTCCAATGAGCCTCTTCCCACTTCTCCCCATTTGATCAGTGAGGGATTACCCACAATGTAGGCTGTCCACATTCTTTATTCTCTTTGCTAAAGAACTAGACCTGGGGCTCAATGCTTTCAGGGTTTTTCATATTTGTGCTTGTTCCTGATACTCTCCACTGATCTCTCTCTTCCCAGGTAATGTCTCTCACATGGGATAGGACATTTTTTTTCCAGATTACTGGGGAAGAAGGGAGCTCCTGATCTTTCCTAGTGAGGCCCAAGGTGCAACTATCCTTGATTTGAAAGCCTTTGGGTTTACCAGTAATTTCCTAGGGAATTTGAAGACATTTCTCCATACATTTAATGGCATGATTTTACATGCTTAAATTAAGATGCCATGTGTAATAACTAAAGCAATTCATAGTAGTATAAACAAATTTTTAAACCAAGATAATAAATTAACAGCTGAATAACTGTCTAAGTAAAGTGATCTCAATGACCTCTCTACCACCCTGAAGGTAAAATATTCTTAGACTCTGGGGAAGAAGGAAGAAGAAATGGTCCCTTTTATTTGTGGCAGGGTACTTCTGAAGAGTTTCAGTTAAGGTCACAGAGGACCAAAACTGAGGATTAATTCCCCTAAATCAAGGACTTTGACTGACGTGATGTTTCTAGGCCCAAGAAGCATTGAGACACCTTTTAGAATCTGTTACAGTTTGCTACTGCCTGCTGTGGACACATACCACAGACTCTCTTGGCTGTGTGGCATGGCTTGCTGGTGGCCACTGCTGACATAGCCAAACCATTCAGCCCAAGACACTGAACTAAGCCCAGAAATTCCTCAAGAGAAGCAACCATAATGCCATTAATGAATTACAATAGCCTTTAACTTAGGTTAACACTGTACTTGCTCTATTCAAACTTTGCATCAGCCAATCTACAGATTCCCAGAGAACATCACCAGGATGCTCTTGTTCTCAATCCCAATTTGACAAGCCTCATTTACATGTCCCAAGTGAGAAAGTATGATGGGTAGTTTTGCTAGAGTAATTCCCTACAGGGCCTCTCCAAGACAGAGATAAGCCCTGAGAAGTCTCTTTAGGAAAGATTTTCTCAATATTTTAAATCCCACTTTTCCTATATCATATCAGCAGGTGAGAAATGCAAGTGACACAGACATTTGTAACTCTGTGAGACTGAACACACCAAATTCAAAGGCTGATAGGATTTAGGCACAAACTGAAACATACATACTAGCCCATATATTCAACCTGATCTGTCCCCAGTACTATGATCTGTCAGTGTATCTCTTTCCAAGCCCATTTTCATTGCTATCCCATGTTGGTCTTTGTTTCTCGAGTAAATGAGTCAAATTAACTCATTCATTCATGCCCTAATATAGTCACTCCCTCATCAACATGTTTTGAGTAACTTCTGTATCCAAAGCACTGGTCAGGTGCTATGAGGGGCTCAGAGATGACTCCCAGAGGTCCTGAGAGCCCTGTCAGCTGCCACTCTCTTCTCCCTGTCATCCTCTCTCATGCTAGTGCCCTTAAGGTTCAAATGTCCTTTTACCCTTACCTCTATCTGTAATTCCCTAGGTTAAGTTTAACTGTTTAGTAGAAGTTTTGGAGATTTATCCTTACAGGAAAGGGAAAAACAAGATTCCTAAAACTAGCAGACAACTTTGGACTAGCTAAATATTACTAGGCACCAGGAACTGTGTACAAGTAGAAAAATTGTCTGTAGGACCTGTGCCAGGAGAATCTCCCGGTTAGCTCCTGTGGGAGTTCAATACAGGCCAATGTATTGACTCATCAGGGAGGGCTTTCTAAGAAAGACGGCAGGACCAGTATTTTTCTAATAGTAATCATGCTGTTTTTCTTATAGCTGGTTCACTCCACTCCCTCCCTAAGCTTACCAAATGAGAACTGTTCATAGCTGGGTTTTTGAGTGGTCAACCTGCCTAGCTTCCTAGTAAATATCAAGCACACTGCTGTAACTAGAAGCTCCATTTCCTGGCTAGGAAGAGCCCAGACATTGATGTATGTAGAAAAGATCTGAAGGTACAGAAAACACAGAAATAAGCCAACACCATCAGGTCTGCAGACACCATTTGAGAAGAAAGAAATCTTATTGTCAGGAACCACTTATTAAGAATAAGTATGAAAATAAGAAACTTAGAATTTACTCACCGCATCTGAGGGCAACATTTCAGGTGCAATGCTGCTAAGCCTCACCACAGCCCCTGGAAAAAACAGAGTTTAACTTCATTTTCCCACAGAAGAAAAACTGAGGCACAGAGGTGATCTGGCTTGCCTAGTATTACTGTAGACAGGGACAGTGACCCAAGACTGCTGGCTCCACCTCTCTCTCAAATCTGTCTCAGAAACCAAAACCTTCATAAAATCTCTTCCCCTGGGCCATGCAAGAGCCAGGGCTGCCCATTCAGGCAAGGAGGAGACCATAGCCAACTTGGTAGGATTTCAGGGGTGCTATGGTTGAAAACTTTCCTTCAACAACTTGTCAGCAGTGACTGCTGGTAATCATATCATAATTGTATCTTTGGTTGTTTACCTTGTATTAATCTCATTCACTCTCTTTCTATTTGTTGGCTTCTTCCCCTCCGCTCCCATGAAGTTTCAACTCGCTCCATTCTAAACAAACAAGCAAACAAACAAAAACTTTCTGCACCTCTACCTGTCCCCATATTTACAGCCTTCTCTTTGGTGTTCCAATCTGGAAAAGTAGTATCACAGTGCTGCTATATCGTTTTATCCTCCTATGTCCAGTTCCTATATCCACTAACCCAAGCCCTCCTAGGAGATTTAGTTGTCACCTATAATGGTATCTTTCAGCCTCCTTCCTTCCTGGCCTTTACTTGGCATTCAGTGTTACTGAGCACTACCTTGTTACCCTGTCTTTTTTCCTCATCTTTAGGCAAACTCATTTTTTTTTACAGATTTGTTGATGCTGCTCTATTTCTCTTTGTTCCTTTCCTGTGTGTCTCACTGGCTCTGATTTAAAGTCTATCCCTTTTCTTCTTCAACTTTATTCAAGCCCTTGGCCAAAGGCATCACCATAGAAATCGTGCCAGAAACGAGTCAGGAGGCCATATTTTTTGACACCTCCTTCTATTCCTCAGTCTCCACATTCACCCACACAAAGTCCTATAAATTCTACTTTCTTTTTTTTAAATTTCTTTTCAGTGTAACAGCATTCATTGTTTTTGCACCACACCCAGTGCTCCATGCAATACATGCCCTCCTTAATACCCACCACCTGGCTCCCCTAACCTCCCACCCCCCGACCCTTCAAAAACCCTCAGGTTGTTTTTCAGAGTCCATAGTCTCTCATGGTTGACATCCCCTTCCAATTTCCCAACTCCCTTCACCTCTCCACCTCCCCATGTCCTCTATGTTATTTGTTATGCTCCACAAATAAGTAAAACCATATGATAATTGACTCTCTCTGCTTGACTTATTTCACTCAGCGTAATCTCAGCGTACTCTCTTAGCATCCATAAGCATCAGTGCTATTGGTCTGAAATTCTCCATTTTGGTGTGGTCTTTGCCTGGTTTGGGGATTAGGGTAATGCTGGCTTCATAAAAAGAGTCGGGAAGTTTTCTTCTGCTTCAATTTTTTGAAACAGCTTCAGGAGAATAGGTGTTATTTCTTCTTTGAAAGTTTGGTAGAATTCCCCAGGAAACCCATCAGGTCCTGGGCTCTTGTGTTTTTGGGAGGTTTTTGATTACTGCTTCAATCTCGTTACTAAATATTGGTCTATTCAGGTTGTCAATGTCTTCCTGGTTCAATTTTGGGAGTTTATAGTTTTCCAGGAATGCATCCATTTCATCTAGGTGGCTCAACTTATTCGCATATAACTGTTGATAATACCTTCTGATGATTGTTTCTACTTCCTTGGTGTTCGTTGTGATCTCTCCCTTTTCATTCATAATTTTATTAATTTGAGATTTCTTTCTTTTCTTTTGGATTAGTGTGGCCAGTGGCTTATCGGTCTTATTGATTCTTTCAAAAACCAGCTTCTAGTTTCATTGATACGTTCTACTGTATCTCTAGTTTCTACCTCCTTGATCTCTGTTCTAATCTTAATAATCCAAGATTATTTCCCTTCTTGTGTGTCGAGTTGGTTTAATTTGTTGTTGATTCTCCAGTTCTTTAAGGTGTAGATACAGCTGGAGTATTCTGGATTTTTCAGTTTTCTTGAGGGAGGCTTGGATGGCTATGTATTTCCCCCTTAGGACCGCCTTTGCTGTATCCCATAGGTTTTGGACCAAAGTGTCTTCATTCTCATTGGTTACCATGAATTGTTTAAGTTCTTCTTTGATCTCCTGGTCGATCCAAGCATTCTTAAGCAAGGTGGTCTTTAGCTTCCAGGTGTTTGAATTCCTTCCAAACTTTTCTGCTTCATGTTCTTCTCATTTAGTGCCCTGAATATATCTTGCCATCCGTTTCTGGCTTGCCAGGTTGCTGTGGACAGGTTGACGTTATTCTGATGGGCTTTCCTCTGTATGTAAGGAGCTTCTTTGTCCTAGCTGCCTTCAAGAGGACCTGCCTACAATTATAATTCTTCATTCTTGCTATTAGGTGTCTTGAGGACTTTCGAGAATCTATAATCTTGGGGGGAGACCATTCTGCCTCTAGTACATGTATGCTGGTTCCATTCACGAGATTGGGGAAATTTTCATGGAGAACTTGTTCCACTATATCTTCTAGACTTATTTTCTTTCTCCTCCCCTTCAGGGATTCCAATAATTCTGACATTGGAATGTTTCATGGCATCATTTATTTCCCTGATTCTGTTTTTGTGGCTTCTAAGCTGTTTGTTCCAGGCTTCCTCCTGATCCTTTCTCTCTATCTGTTTGTCCTCCAGATCACTAATTCTATCTTCTGTCTCAGTTACCCTAGCTTTTAGAGAATTTAGATTGGATTGGAACTCATTGAGAGCATTGTGAACATCATCCCTGGTGGCTTTCTGTTCTGCCCTAACATTGTAAACATCATCCCTGGTGGCTTTCAGTTCTGCCCTAACAATTCTGTTTGGTCATCCATGGCTTTTTCAAACCTAGCTATTGCCTGGATAATTGTTAGCCTGAATTCCCTTTCCGACATATTTTCTATGTTGAAAGCCATTAGCTCTGTTGCAGAAGGCCCATCCTCTGAATTTTTCTTTTGTTGGGTATTCCTGCTCCTAGTCATTTTGGTGAGAGATGGCTGAATGGATGTTTCTGGATATATCGACTGTGGTGCAGTCCAGGTGCACCCTGGAATGCTTCTGAGCAATCAGCAGTCCCCACCCAAATGAGAGAAAAAAGAAAAGAAATAGAAAAAGAGAAAGAGAGAGAGAGAGAGAGGAAAAAAAGGGAGTATAAAAGCGAAGGCTCAGCCCAAATGGGCCCCAAGGTAAGATTTATGAAGTACAGAAGCAAAAACAGACAAACAAAAAGACTGATAAAATTATATGACAAGAGAAAAAAATATATATATAAAAGCAAAAAAAGAAAAGAACCTCATCAAAAAGAACCCCAAGTATAAGATTTATATACTACCAGGACAAACAAAAATTCACAGAAACACTGGCGGGAGAAAAAGATGGGAGAGTGGTTATAAATTCTCAGTGTGGGTGAGGAAGGTTATTTTGATTCTTCCTGGATGTATCTTGATATCTTTGTTAAAGGACTCAACTTTCCTAAGATAAAGGGGGATTAAAAATTGGTTTACCTATAGGGGTAGCATTGACTGGGGAAAGGGGATTACCTTGAAGTTTAACTCTATATGAATATTAAAAAATAAAAATACAAAAAAGGAATAAACTAAACTAAACTAAGCTAAAATTAAAAAAATTTAAAAATAGAAAAGCAAAAGAAAAACACAGGTATATGTATCAAAAAGTCCAGGTTAAAAGGTTATGGAATTTGATGTACTGGACATCTCACTGTGATGGTAAGTAGGTTAAAAAAATTTGTGTATATAAAAAAAAAATGAACCAGGATAATGGGAATGAATTAAAAATAAAAGTTGTATCTATGACATAGTGGTGGTTGTTCTCTTGTCTTCTTCTTTTTTTCCAGGTTGGTTTTCGGGGGAGGGGCCTGCTACGTGGGTTTTCAGGCAATGTTCCCTGAGTTAAGTTCTCCCACCCCCCTCAAGGGGGTGGGCTCTGAGGAAACCAGTTTCTCAGGCTTTTGTTCTCTGGAGGTTTTTATGTTTGGTTGTTCATTTTTTTTTTTTTTTCTCTCCCCTTGGCGGCTCTTGGTGGTTTTTAGAGGTTTAGAGGAAAGCAAACTGCACCCAGACCTCCCTCTCAGAGAGAAGCCTCAGTCTGTTCCCCTCTGGGGGCTGCCGAGCACATAAGTTCCCCCTCGGCTGTTGACAGAGCACATTCCGAGTCGCAGTCCCTGAGGACACAGGAACTCCTGCTTGTACCCAAAACCACGACAGCGGCGGCTGTCTGGGCAGCTCCAGACCACCAGAGAGGTTCCAAGCAGCAATCACACACTGAGATTTTCCCGCTGGCCTGGGCTGGAAGTGCCTGGTCTTTCCAGGTCTGAGAGTGCCAGGCTGGCGCCTGTGTGCACCTCTCTCAGGGGAGGATGTAGGGCGCGAGCATCTCAGGTTCCATTAGCACCGCATGGCACTCACGGCGAAGAGTGCAAAAAGGCTGTGTTTCTGTTGGCTGGCAAGGCTCCCAGCCCCTCACGGGACTCCACATGCTCTCAGGCACACTGGTGGCTCAGGGACCAAGACCTGGTTTCTCCACCTCACTCTCTCTGGCTCAGCTCCAGTGGTGGTTGTCCTGGGTCTGGGGACTTAAGCCCTTGTCCCTAACTGCCCTGATTCCCATAATTTCCCCCCCACGATCCTTTGCTCTTTTTGAGTGTTTTCAACCAGACTCCAAGTTAATGCTGGTCCCCAGATGCAAGGCACTCTCATATTGGGGTATTGCTTTCCAATGGGTCGCCTCTGGTGTCTCCCTCCCCCTTTTGTTGATCTTCTGATATTAGTCCCACGTTCCCACTCTGCTTTACCTGCCCACTGGCGTCTTCTGCCCCCATAGAGATCCAGACATGTATAATTCTGATCTCAGGCTGATTTCATGGGTGATCGGAGATGTTTGGTAGGTAATCAGCTCACTTTAGGGTACAAGTTGAAACAGCACCTCTTCCTACTTCCCCGCCATCTTGTCTCCCTGCTTATATCTAAATTCTACTTTCTTTTACTTATCCTTTGTCCTATGTTACCTCAGCTACTGCCCTTTTTGAGTTTTTCCCTTTTTTCACTTTAATAAAGAGACATCCAATGGATATTCCTGCTTATAATATACCCTTACCTCAGTGGAACCTTTACATGGCTGTCAAAGAGATCCTTCAAGAGTGCAAACACAGGGACACCTGGGTAGCTCAGTTGGTTAAGCAGCTGCCTTTGGCTCAGGTCATGATCCCAGCATCCTGGGATCGAGTCCCACATCGGGCTCCTTGTTCTGCAGGGAGCCTGCTTCTCCCTCTGCCTCTGCCTGCCACTCTGTCTGCCTGTGCTCGCTGTCTCTCTCTCCCTCTCTCTCTGACAAATAAATAAATAAAACCTTAAAATAAAAAAAGAGTGCAAACACAGCCATATCAGGACATGAATGAAATCCTTAAATAATCCTGATTCACTATAACAATGTCTGAATTCCATGCATTGGCCTTTAAGCCTCTTTACAGAGTCCTTTACTGGATGGCCTGCAACCACTCCCACCATTGGCATAGCTCTTCAGGCTCTCAAAAAGACCTGTCATTCCTGAAAAGCTATGCCTCCCCATCTGTGTTGCTCACCTCCCCTTTGTGAGAAGCACACTCTTATTTATCTTTCAAGGTCCAACCCAAATATCACCTCCTCTAGCCAATTCCCTCTCCTCTTCTCCAAGTCCTTCCCCCCAAATTGTTGAACTGAGGTGCCCTTTGTGCATCTGCAACACTTTCATTTATGTGAATAAAGCCCCAGCCACAAGGCCTTCTTTAATGAGTTCTTGGACAGGTAAGAACCAGGTTTCGTCTAACTTTGTTTTTCTAGTACAGTAACTGATATAGGAGCCAAATAAATGATAATGATAATCATGAAAATACATGACTAAATAAATGAACTGATATATTTAAATTCTTTTAAGGGCTTTCAGGAAGGAGGGAAAAAGAGACAGGGAGATAGAAAAAATGGAAACCCGAAGAAATGGACAGGGCAGCATAACTTAGCTTATCAGATCACCACCTGTATTTAAGTAATAGGACTAGTTAAGTTTTATTTCATGGAAAGCCAGTCAGCAATTTAGTACTGAAGAGCTGCCTCAGGAACTCCAGGCCAGGTAAGAATCATTGGAGAGCTGATCCTTGTCCTAAAAGTGGGAATGTATATACCCAGCCTCTGGATGCCTGTGCATTCTGAATTGAAAGTAGATAGAAAAATGATAAAACAAACACTTCACAATTTTTCCCTTGAGCATTTTTGTGGAGTAACGCTTTTCTGTGCCTAAAGAAAACTCCATAAAATTGAAAAAGCTGGAAGAGTCCAAGGAGAGGAGCTAGGTTTCCAGTGTGGTCAGGGCTCCTCCTGGTGGATCTCTATAAAATGAATCTTTCCTAATCCTAACCTCTTACTCATTTACTCAACATTCTCTGTCTTCATCAACTATTGTATGTATATTAGTTTTATATTGCTATTGTAACAAATTATCACAAGTGCAATGACTTGAAACAATATAAATATATTATCTTATAGTTCTATAGTGCCCAAGGGCTGAAAGATGGGCCACTTTACAGGAAAATTATTTTAAGCTGAAGGCAATTGAGACTTTACAGGTTGTTGGGAAGGAGAGATACCTGTCTCCTCATCAAGTTGACATGAGACAGATTAACAGGAAAAAATCAAATTTAATAATTTAATAATGACATCACCCAGTTACTGCATCCCCTCACCCACCTTCCCTTCAGCAAACCCCAGTTTGTTTCCCACAGTTAAGTCACTCATGGTTTGGAAAGACCTCCAATTTAGATGCTCCTGTGTGGTTAAGGGAGGGACAGAAGTTTCTTTTGAGCCAGCAGGGTCTCAGGTGACTTCAGCTCAAAGTAATCCACATGCCAAAGTGGCACATTCACGGCTGGGGAGGTGGTAGCTCCCCTGATCTCCTTCAGTCCCCCCATCTGAAACTTTCATGGGAGTATCACATTAAAAGTTGAGCTGGAAGGTTGTTTCATCTCATTGATCCAGTTGCTTTGTTCTGACAATAGGTCAATTTAGTTAAACTCATACCAGAAAACAGTGATGCAGGTATATTCTCAACCTAGGCCTATGGTTCAAGTAATCAGGTTTTAAATAAAAAGCGTTTCTATGGAAAATAAAGGAAAAATAATAGTCAATTAGATCAAATATTAAGCCAGTATCTGAGTTCTAAGGATAGCCAGTTGAGAAGATTTCTAGATGTCAGACTTTAAGCATCTTCAGATAGAGTGAGGGTAGATAGAGGCAATCTGACAGATGTTCCCGGTTTATAATTCAAATACTTCTGGTGATCTTGTCAGTGGCCCATAAAGCATCAAGCACAAAGACTGTCTATAAAACAGTTATCATGGTGATTTCTTTACATCAAGCTATTGATATTTAGTTTGCAGGACTTCAGAAAAAAAAAAAGAAAGAAAGAAAGAAAGAAAAAGGCAGTTTTAGTTCCCAAATGATTCCATGTCAGAAAGTTGGGAGAAATATCAAAATGTTAGCTAGGCACTGCAGGACACTAGAAGAAACCAGGATCTAGTCAAGTTTATAACAAATAGTATTAAAATCTAATAACTACAAAGATGTGTTATTGAAACATATTTTCTCTCTATAACCACCCTCATTTTTACCAAAGATAGTCTAATCGACACTAATGTGTTTGCAAAATAAGTCTAGTCTCAAAAAGATCTGGTTTGATTATTTACTTAAGTGCAGTAAGAATAGAGAACTGCCATATACACTCTTTTATTTTTTGCCATATACACTCTTAAAACTTGTTTGCTGAGGGGAAAAAAAATAAAAATAAACTACTGGGAATTCATCAAGATAAATAGCTTCTGGGAAACAAACTGAGTGTTGTGGAAAAGAAGGTGGGTTGGGGGCATGAGGTAACTGGGGTCATGGAGATTAAAGAGGGCACGTGACGTGATGACCACTGGGTGTTATATGCAACTAATAAATCATTGAACATTATATAAAAAACTAATGATGTATTAAAATTAAAAAAAAAAAAGCTTCTACACAGTGAAGGGAAAAACTAACAAAATAAATGGCAACCTTGGAAATGGGAGAAAATATAAATGACATATCTGATAAAGGGTTACTATCCAAATCCATAAAGAGTTTATCAAGTCCAACACCCAAAAAACCAAACAATCCAGTTAAGAAATGTGCAGAAGACATGAGTAAACATTTTTCCAAAGAAGACATCCAGATGGCCAACAGACAAAAGAAAAGACACTCAACATGTACTCATCAACAAGGAAATACAAATCAAAACCACAATGAGATACTACCTCACATTGATTAGAATGGTAAAAATTAACAACTCAGGAAATAACAAACGTCAGCAAGGATGTGGAGAAAGGGAAACCCTTTTACATTGTTGGTGGGGATACAAACTGGTGCAGCCACTCCAGAAAATAGTATAGAGGTCCCTCAAAAAGTTAAAAATAGGACTATGCTATGATCCAGCAATCACACTACTAGGTATTTAAGCAAAGGATATAAAAATACAAATTCAAAGAGATACATGAACTCCAATATTTAGCAGCGTTATCTGTAATAGCCCAATTATAGAAATAGTCCAAATGTGTCCATTGACTGATGAATGGAAAAAAAAAAGTGGCACACTCGTGTGCACACACACACAGGAATACTATTTGGCAATAAAAAATGAAAATTTGCCATTCTCAACAACATGAATTGGTTTAGAGAGTATAATGCTAATAGAAATAAGCCAGTCAGAGAAAGACAAATACCATATGATCTCACTTATATTTAGAATTCTAGAAAAAAAAATGAACATAGTGGGGGGAGAGACAGTAAAACCAAAAAACAGACTCTCAACTGCAGAGAACAAACTGAGTGTTGCTGGAGGGGAGGTGGGCAAGGGGATGGGTTAAATAGGTGATGGGATTAAGGAATGCACTTGTGATAAACACTGAGTGTTGTATGTAAGTGATGAATCACTAAATTCTACACTTGAAACTAATGTTACATTTTATGTTAAGTAACTAGAATAAAAACTTGGGAAGGAAAAAAATAAATAAAACTTGTTTGCTGGAACTTTTCATAAGGAAACTATAGATTGAAATTTAATAGCTTCTGGAGGCCAGAGACCAAGCCAAATGCTTGCCATCAGACTTTGCCTATGATATCTATAGATTTGGGTGAAATAGTCTCTTCTCAAGGTCCCCAAAATATCCAGAGGTTCCTATACCTGCCAAGAAATGACCTTCTTTACTCACCTGGTAAGTATGTTGGGAACTCTGTAAGCAAGGTATCAAGCTAATATTTCCAAGGCAGCTTTATTGGCTCCATAAGGTCAACCTTAGATCCTTAAAACTTTCTGATCATATCTGAATCTATGCAGGTCTTTCTCAAATATGACATTCTGGACAAAGCCTTGGTAATATAACCAATTTCCAATTGTGTCTTGTCAGAAAGAGAACAGATTCTAATTGAACTTATGCAAATGAATATATTGCCATAAAAATATAAGAATATTGTTGAGAGTTTCTGAATTCTGGAGAATTCATGTAGGGAGAAAAAAATAATTGATTTAATTTGTTCACAAAGGTGTATTTTGTCAAGTTGTTGTCAGTTCATTAAGGAAAAATGTTTTCTATTCCCCACAACAACCAAGGGAGAACTTTGTAGAAGAAGGACCAGTGGGAAAGCACAGCCAAAATACAACAGCAGAGTGTACACAACATATACCAGAAATACCTCCTGGAGTTTTTTGTTGTGGTGGTTGTTATTGTTATTTTTCTTGTGTTTTTTTTTTTTTTTTCTTTTCTTTTCCTTCCTTTCTTTTCTGGACACAATGACAAGACAGAGAAATTCATTCCAAAGGAAAGAACAATAGGTAGTCCTCAGTGTCAGAGATTTAATTAGTATGGATATAAGTAAAATATCTGAAATAGAACTTAAAACAATGATTACATAGAAACTGGCTGGGCTTGCAAAAGTATAGAAGACATTAGAAAATCCTTTACTGAAGTCGAGCAGAAAAAGAGAAATAATAAGGATTAGAGCAGAAATCAATGACATAGAAATTAAAAAAGAAAAAAAAAAACCCTCAATAGAACAGATCAACCAAACTTGAGGCTGGTTCTTTGAAAGAGTTAATAAGATTGATAAACTCCAGGCCAGACTTATCAAAAATAAAAGAGAAAGGACCCAAATTAATGAAATCATGAATGAAAGAGGAGAGATCACAATGGACACCACAGAAATACAAATAATTCTGAAAGAATATTGTGAGAAATTATATGGGGGGGAGGAGACAAGATGGCGGAGAAGTAGGAGGTACTGTTTCAACCAGTCCCCTAAAGTGAGCTGATTACCTACACAAAAGGGGGAGGGAGCCACCAGAAGCCACCCATTGGAAAGTAATACCCCAATACGAGAGTGCCCTGTGATTGGGGACCAGCATTAACTTGGAGTCTGGTTGAAAGCACTCAAAAAGAGCAAAAGATCTTTAAGGGAAAGTTGGTGGAATTGGGTGGTTAGGGACAGGGACTTAAGCCCATGGACCCAGGATGGCCACTGCTGGTGCGGAACCAGAGAGCGCAATGAAGAAGCCAGGTCTTGGTCCCTGAGCCACTGGCTAGCCTAAGAGCATCTGGGTAGCGGCGCCCATGAGGGAGTCTGGTGTGGATGCACCAGCCAGTGCTCTCTGGAACCACAGCCTTTTGTGCTCTGCACATGCAAGGCAAGACCAGGGTCCGAGTTGCGCTCCACATGCTCCCCTGAGAGAGGTCTGTGCAGGCGCTAGCCAGTGCTCTCTAGGACCCAGAGATTCTGAACACTTCCAGCCCAGGCCAGTGTGAAAATCTCAGTGGGCTCTCTCTGGTTGGGACCTCTCTGAAGGTCTGGACCTACCCAGGCAGCCATGGTGAGTATTTCTCATGGTTTTGGGTACAAGCAGGAGTTCCTGTGACCCCAGAGACTGTGACTGTGGATGTGCTCTGCCAGTGGCAGAGGGGGAATTTATGTGCTCTGGAGCACCCAGAGGGGAACAAACTGAGGCTTCTCTCTGAGACGGAGGTCTGGGTGCAGTTTGCTTTCCTCTAAACCTCCAAGGAACCACCAAAAGCCACCAAAGGGAGAAAAAACAAACACACAAACAAAAACACCTCCAGAAAACAAAAGCCTGAAAAACCGGGTTCCCTCAGAGCCCAGCCCCTTGATGGGGGTATGAGGATGCAACTCTAGCAAGACTGCCTGAAAGACAAGTGGCAGGACCCTCCCCGAGAAAGCCAGCCCAAAAAATGAAACAAAAACAAACAAACAACAACAAAAAAAAACAAACAAGAGGACAACCACCACTACTTCATAGATACAAATTTAATTTTTAATTCGTTCCCACTATTCTCGTTCTTTTCATTTTTTTATATAATTTTTAACCTACTTACCATCACAATGAGATATTCACTAAATCAAACTTCATAAATAACCTTTTAATCTGAACACTTTGATACATATACCTGTGTTTTTCTTTTGCTTTTCTATTTTTTTATTTTTTATTTTATTTTTTAAATATTCATATAGAAATAAACTTTAAGGTAATCCCCTTTCCCAATCAATGCTACCCATATTTATGAACCAGTTTTTTTTTAAGATTTTATTTATTTGTCAGAGAGAGAGAGAGCGAGCGAGCACAGGTAGACAGAGTGGCAGGCAGAGTGTCAGGCAGAGGCAGAGGGAGAAGCAGGCTCCCTGCCGAGCAAGGAGCCCGATGTGGGACTCGATCCCAGGACGCTGGGATCATGACCTGAGCCGAAGGCAGCCGCTTAACCAACTGAGCCACCCAGGCGTCTCATATAAACCAGTTTTAATCCCACTTTATCTCAGAAAAGTTGAGTCCTTTAACAAAGATATCAAGATACATCCAGAAAGAATCAAAATAAACTTTCTCACCCACACAGATAATTTATAACCACCTTCCCATGTTTTTCCTCTGTCAGTGTTTCTGTGTATTTGTTTTTTTTTAAAAGATTTTATTTTTATTTATTTGTCAGAGAGAGAGAGAGCGAGAGCGAGCAAGCACAGGCAGACAGAGGCCGAGGGAGAAGCAGGCTCCCTGCCAAGCAAGGAGGCCGATGTGGGACTCGATCCCAGGATGCTGGGATCATGACCTGAGCCGAAGGCAGCTGCTTAACCAACTGAGCCACCCAGGCGTCCCTCTGTGTATTTGTTTTTGTTCCAGTAGTATATAAATCTTACACTGGGGTTCATTTTGGCTGGGTTTTATTTATTTATTTATTTATTTATTTATTGTCATCTACTTCTGTCAGTCTTTTTGTTTTGTCTGTTTTTGTTTGTATACTTTATAAATCTTACCTTTGGGGTCCATTCAGGCTGGGACTTCTCTTTTCTTTTCTTTCTTTCTTTCTTTCTTTCTTTCTTTCTTTCTTTCTTTCTTTCTTTCTTTCTTTCTTTTTTTCCCTATCTGTCTCTCTTTTTCTTTTTCCTTTATTTTGCTAGGGACTCTTGATTGCTCAGAAGTGTTCTAAAGTGCACCTTGCCTGCAACACGGTTGATACATTCAGCTACACATCCATACAGCCAGCTCTTGCCAAAATGACTAAGAGGAGGAATGTCCAACAGAGGAAAAATTCAGAGACTGGGTCCTCTCCATCAGAGCTATTGGATATGGACATAAACAGTATGTTGGAAAGGGAATTCAGGAAAACAATTATCCAGCCAATAGCCAGGTTGGAGAAAGCCTTTGAAGACAAAATGGAATTGATTAGGGCAAAAGTGAAAGCCACCAGGGATGATGCTAACAATGCTCTCAATGAGTTCCAATCTAATATAAATTCTCAAAAAGCTAGGGTAAATGAGGCAGAAGATAGAATTAGTGATCTGGAGGAAAAATTTATAGAGAAAAAGGAGGAAGCCTGGAACAAACAGCTCAGAAGCCATGGAAAAAGAATTAGGGAAATAAATGACGCCATGAAACGTTCCAATATCAGAATTATTGGAATCCCTGAGGGGGAGGAGAAAGAAAGAAGACTAGCGGATATAGTTGAACAAATTCTCCATGAAAATTTTCCCAATCTCATGAATGGAACAAGTGTCCCTGTCCTGGAGGCAGAAAGGTCTCCCCCAAGATCATAGAACCTAGAAAGACCTCGAGACACCTGATTGTGAAAATGATGAATCATAATTTTAGATGGAAGCTCTTGAAAGCAGCTAGGAGGAAGGGATTCCTTACATGCCATGGAAGTCCCATCAGAATAACGTCAGACCTGTCCACAGAAACCTGGCAATCCAGAAAGGGCTGGCAAGATGTATTCAGGGCACTAAATGAGAAGAAATATAGCCAAGAACACTTTATCCAGTAAGACTGACATTCAAAATGGATGAAGAGATAAAGAGCTTCCAAGACCTGCAAGGTTTAAAAGAGTATGTGACTACCAAGCCAGCACTACAAGAAATATTAAAGGGGGGGTCTATAAAAGAAGAGGGAACCCAAAAGTGTCATTGAACAGAAATTTAGAGAGAAAATCTATAGAAACAAGGACTTCACAGCTAACACAAAGTAAAAAAAAAGCATATCTCTCTATAATAATCACTCTCAACGTGAACGGCCTAAATGATCCCATAAAATGGCACAGGGCTGCATATTGGATAAAACAAGAGAATTCATACATATGATGTCTACAAGAGACCCATTTTGAACCTAAGGATACATCCAGACTGAAATTGAAGGGATGGAGAGGCATCTTTCATGTCAATAGGCCTCAAAAGAAGGCTGGGGAACTGACTCTCATATCAGATAAATTAGATTTTGAACTAAAGACTGTAGTCAGAGATACAGAAGGACACTACATCATTCTTAAGGGGTCTATCCAGTAAGAAGATCTAACAGTTGTAAATATTTATGCTCCCAATATGGCAGTGTCCAACTACATAAGACAACAGTTAATCAAGATAAAGAGTCATATTGATATGAATACATTAATACTAGGGGATTTAAACATGCCACTCTCAGTAATAGGAAGATCATCCAAGCAGAAAAACAATAAAGAAACAAGAGCATTGAATGACACATTAGACCAGATGGACCTCATAGATATATACAGAACATTCCACCCTAAAACAACAGAATACTCATTCTTCTCAAGTGCACATGGAACTTTCTCCATAATAGACCACATACTGGGTCACAAATCAGAGCTCATCTGATACCAAAAGACTGAGATATTTCCCTGCATATTCTCAGATCACAATGCTTTGAAACTGGAGCTTAATCACAAGGAAAAGTTTGGAAAGAACTCAAACACCTGGAAGCTAAAGACCACCTTGCCTAAGAATGCTTGGATCAACCAGGAGATGAAAGAAGAACTTAAACAATTCATGGAACCCAATGAGAAGGAAGACACTTCAGTCCAAAACCTATGGGATACAGCAAAGGTGGTCCTAAGGGAGAAATACATAGCCATCCAAGCCTCCCTCAAAAAAATGGAAAAATCCAGAATGCACCAACACTCTTCACACCTTAAAGAACTGGAGAATCAACAACAAATTAAGCCAACCCCACACAAGAAGGAAAATAATCAAAATTCAAGCAGAGAACAATGAGATAGAAACTAAGGATACAGTAGAACACATCAACGAAACTAGAAGCTGGTTTTTTGAAAGAATCAATAAGATTGATAAACCACTGGCCACACTAATCCAAAAGAAAAGAGAGAAAGCTCAAATTAATAAAATTATAAATGAAAAGGGAGAGATCACAATGAACACCAAGGAAGTAGAAACAATCATCAGAAGTTATTATCAACAGTTATATGCAAATAAGTTAAGCCACCTAGATGAAATGGATGCATACCTGGAAAACTATAAACTCCCAAAACTGAATCAGAAGAAATTGAGAACCTGAATAGACCAATATCCATTAATGAGATTGAAGCAGTGATCAAAAACCTCCCAAAAAACAAGAGCCCAGGACCTATGGATTCCCTGGGGAGTTCTACCAACTTTCAAAGAAGAAATAACACCTATTCTCATGAAGCTGTTTCAAAAAATTGAAGCAGAAGGAAAACTTCCAAACTCTTTTTATGAAGCCAGCATTACCCTGATCCCCAAACCAGGCAAAGACCCCACCAAAAAAGAGAATTTCAGACCAATATCACTGATGAATATGAATGCCAAGATTCTCAACAAGATCCTAGCTAATAAGATCCAACAGTACATTAAAAAGTTTATCCACCATGACCAAGTGGGATTTATCCATTGGATGCAAGGGTCGTTCAACATTAGCAAATCATTCAATGTGATAAAACAAATCAATAAGAGAAGAACCACATGGTCCTCTCAATTGTTGCAGAAAAAGCATTTGACAAAAACCAGCATCTGTTCCTGATTAAAACGCTTCAAAGTATAGTGATAGAGGGAGCATTCCTCAACTTCATCAAATCTATCTATGAAAAACCCACAGTGAATGTCATCCTCAATGGGGAAAAGCTGACAACCTTCCCTTTGAGATCAAGAACATGACAAGGATGCCACTCTCACCACTCTTGTTCATCATAGTTTAGAAGTCCTAGCAACAGCAATCAGACAACAAAGAGAAACAAAAGGTATTCAAATTGGCAATGAAGAAGTCGAACTCTCTCTTCACAGATGACATGATTCTTTATGTGGAAAATCCAAAAGTCTCCACCCCCAAACTACTAGAACTCATACAGCAATTCAGTAATGTGGCAGGATACAAAATCAATGTACAGAAATCAGTGGCTTTCTTATACACTAACAATGAAAACACAGAAAGGTAAATTAGAGAATCAATTCCATTTACTATAGCACCAGGAGCCATAAGATACCTTGGAATAAACCTAAGCAAAGAGGCAAAGGATCTGTACTCGAGGAACTACAGAACACTCATGAAAGAAACTGAAGACACAAAAAGATGGAAGACCATTCCATGCTCATGGATCAGAAATATAAACATTGTTAAAATATCTATACTGCCTAGAGCAATCTATACTTTCATTGCCATTCTATTAAAATTCCACCGGCATATTTCAAAGAGCTGGAGCAAACAGTCCTAAAATTTGTATGGAATCAGAAGAGATCCCAAATTGCTAAGGAAATGTTGAAAAAGCAAAACTGGGGGCATCATGTTGCCTGATTTCAAGCTTTACTACAAAGCTGTGATCACCAAGACAGCAAGGTACTGGCATAAAAACAGACACATAGGCCAGTGTAACAGAGTAGAGAGTCCAGATATGGACCCTCAACTCTATGGTCAAATTATCTTCAACAAAGGAGGAAAAAATATCCAGTGGGAAAAAGACAGTTCCTTCAATAGATGGTTATTTTAACACCATACACAAAGATAAACTCAAAATGGATAAAAGACCTCGACAGGAATCCATCTGAATCCTAGAGGCAGGAATCCATCAGAATCGTAGAGGAGAACATATGCAGTAACCTCTTTGCATTGCCCACAGCAACTTCTTTCAAGGTATGTCTCCAAAGGCAAAGGAAACAAAAGCAAAAACAAACTTTTGGGACTTCATCAAGATCAATAGCTTCTGTGCGGCAAAGGAAACAGTCAACAAAACAAAGAGGTAACGCATGGCATGGGAGATGATATTCACAAATGACAGTACAGACAAAGCACTGATATCTAAGATCTATAAAGAACTCCTCAAACTCAACATACACAAAACAGATAATCATGTCCAAAAAAATGGGCAGAAGACATGTACAGACAATTCTCCAATGAAGACATACAAATGGCTAACAGACACATGAAAAAATGTTCATCACTACTAGCCATCATGGAAATTCAAATGAAAACCACAGGAAGATACACCTTACACCAGTTAGAATGGCCAAAATCAACAGGGCAGGAAACAACAAGTGTTGGAGAGGATGTGGCGAAAGGTGAACCCTCTTACACTGTTGGTGGGAAAGCAAGTTAGTGCAGCCACTTTGGAAAACAGTGTGGAGATTCCTTAAGAAATTAAAAATAGAGCTTCTTTCTGACCGTGCAATTGCACTACTGCAAAGATACAGATGTGGTGAAAAAAAGGGCCATCTGTACCCCAATGTTCATAGCACCAAGGCCACAGTTGGCAAACTGTGGAAAGAACCAAGATGCCCTTAAATGGACAGATGGAAAGAAGATATGGTCCATATGTACTATGGAGTATTATGCCTCCATCAGAAAAGAGGAATAGCCAACTTTTGTATCAACATGGACGGGACTGGAAGAGATTTTGCTGAGTAAAAGAAGTCAAGCAGAGAGAGTTAATTATCATATGGTTTTGCTTACTTGTGGAGCATAAGCAATAATATGGAAGACATAGGGAGATGGAGAGGAGAAGTGAGTTGAGGAAATTGGAGAGGGAGATGAACCATGAGAGACTGTGCACTCTGAGAAACAAACGGAGAGTGTTTTGTTTTGTTTTTTCTTTTTGAAGGGAAGGGTTAAGGTTGGGTGAGCCTACTTGTGGTTATTATGGAGGGCACGTATTGCGTTGAGCACTAGGTGTGGTGCATAACACAGAAACGAAATTTAAAAAGTAAGTAAAAATTTAAAAAAATAGAAATGGACGGCAATCTTCTAAACTCATTCTATGAGGCCAGTATTACCTTGATCCCAAAAGAGACAACCCCACCAAAAAAGGAGAATTACAGACAAATATCCCTGATAAAGATGGATGAAAAAAGTCTCACCAAGATGCTAGCCGATAGGATCAAACAGTACATTAAAAGAATTATTCACCATGACCAAATGGGATTTTTTTTCCCCTGGGCCACCAGGGTGATTCAACATCCACAAATCAATCAATATGATACATGATATTAATGAAAGAAAGGACAAGAAGTACCATATGATCCTCTTAAGAGATGAGGAAAAATAATTTGACAAACACAATATCTTGTCTTGATAAAAAAAAAATCTCTGTAGTATAGGGATGGAATCAGAAGAGACCCCAAATTGCTAAGGAAATGTTGAAAAACAAAAATAAAGCTGGCGGCATCACTCCCCAGGGAATCCATCAGGTCCTGGGCTCTTGTTTTTTGGGAGGTTTTTGATCACTGCTTCAATCTCATTAATGGATATTGGTCTATTCAGGTTCTCAATTTCTTCCTGATTCAGTTTTGAAAGTTTATAGTTTTCCAGAAATGCGTCCATTTCATTTAGGTGGCTTAACTTATTGACATATAACTGTTGATAATAACTTCTGATGATTGTTTCTATTTCCTTGGTGTTAGTTGTGATCTCTCCCTTGTCACTCATAATGTTATTAATTTGGGCCTTCACTCTTTTCTTTTGGATAAGTTTGGCCAGTGGTTTATTGATCTTATTGATTCTTTCAAAAACTAGCTTCTATTTCCATTGATGCATACTACTGTATCTCTAGTTTCTATCTCATTTATCTCTGCTCTAATATTGATTATTTCCCTTCTTGTGTGTGCAGTTGGCTTAATTTGTTGTTGATTCTCCAGTTCTTTAAGGTGTAGAGACAGCTGGTGTATTCTGGATTTTTCCATTTTTTTGAGGGAGGCTTGGATGGCTATGTATTTCCCCCTTAGGACCGCCTTTGCTGTATCCCATAGGTTTTGGACTGAAGTGTCTTCCTTCTCATTGGGTTCCATGAATTGTTTAAGTTCTTCTTTGATTTCCTGGTTGATCCAAGCATTCTTAAGCAAGGTGGTCTTTAGCTTCCAGGTGTTTGAATTCCTTCAAAACTTTTTCTCGTGGTTGAGCTCCAGTTTCAAAGCATTGTGATCTGAGAATATGCAGGGAATAATCTCGATCTTTTGGTATCAGTTGAGCCCTGATTTGTGACCCAATATGTGGTCAATTCTGGAGAAGGTTCCATGTGCACTCGAGAAGAATGAGTATTCTGTTGTTTTAGGGTGGAATGTTCTGTATATATCTATGAGGTCCATCTGGTCCAATGTGTCATTCAATGCTCTTGTTTCTTTATTGTTTTTCTGCTTGGATGATCTGTCTATTACTGAGAGAGGCATGTTAAGATCTCCTACTATTAATGTATTCATATCAATATGACTCTTTATCTTGATTAACACTTCTCTTATGTAATTGGCTGCTCCCATAGTGGCGACAAAGATATTTACAACTGTTAGATCCTCTTGGTGGTTAGTCCCTTTAAAAATGATGTAGTGCCCTGCTGTAGCTTAAAATCTAATTTATCTGATATGAGAAGGTTTACCCCAGCCTTCTTTTGAGGCCCATTGGCATGAAAGATGTTTCTCCATCCCTTCACTTTCAGTCTGGATGTATCCTTGGGTTCGAAATGGGTCTCTTGTAGACAAACATATGGTTGGATTCTGTCATTTTATCCAATCTACAACCCTGTGTTGTTTTATGGGTGCATTTAGGCCATTCACATTGAGAGTGATTATTGAGAGATACGTTTTTATTGACATTGTATTACCTGTGAAGTCTATGTTTCTGTAGATTGTCTCCATATATTTCTGTTCAATTATATTCTTGGGATTTTTCCTCTTTTATAGAACCCCCCTTAATATTTCTTATAGTGCTGGCTTGGTGGTCACATATTCTTTTAAACCTTGCTGGTCTTGGACGCTCTTTATCTCTCCATCCATTCTGAATGTCAGTCTTGCTGGATAAAGTATTCTTGGCTGCATGTTCTTTTCATTTAGTGCCCAGAATATGTCTTTCCAGCCCTTTCTGGCTTGCCAGGTTTCTGTGGACAGAAATGTGGGCTGACATTATTCTGATTCATATTTCCTCGCACGTAAGGAATTTCTTTGCTCTAGCTGCTTTCAAGAGCTCCTGTATACAATTATAATTTATCATTTTCACTATCAGGGGTCTCGAGGTCTTTCTAGATTCTATAATCTTGGAGGGAGACCATTCTGCCTATAGTACATGAACGCTGGTTCCATTCACGAGATTGGGAAAATTTTCATGGAGAATTTGTTCAACCAACTATATCTTCTAGTCTCCTTTCTTTCTCCTCCCCCTCAGGGATTCCAATAACTCTGACATTAGAATGTTTCATGGTGTCATTTATTTCCCTAATTCTTTTTTCATGGCTTCTAACCTGTTTGTCCCAGGTTTCCTCTTGATCCTTTTTCTCTATCTGCTTGTCCTCAAGATCACTAATTCTATCTTCTGCCTCAATTACCCTAGCTGTTAGATAATTTATATTAGGTTGGAACTCATTGGGAATATTGTGAACATCATCCCTGGTGGCTTTACTCAACTTTAATCAATTCCATTTTGTCATCAAGGGCTTTCTCCAAGCTAGCTATTGCCTGGATAATTGTTTGCCTGAATTCCCTTTCCGACATAATGTCTATGTCCATATCCAATAGTTCTGATGCTGAAGGCCCAGTCTCTGAATTTTTCTTCTGTTGGGCATTCCTCCTCCTAGTCATTTTGGTGAGAGATGGCTGAATGGATGTGTAGCTGAATGTGTTGACCATGGTGCAGGTAAGGTGCACCCTGGAACGTTTCTGAGCAATCAAGAGTCTCCACCCAAAAGAAAGAAAAAAGAAAAAAAAAGAGAGAGAGAGAGCGAGAGAGAGACAGGAAAAAAAAAAAAAGAAAGATAAACTAAAAGAGAAGGCCCAGGCCAAATGGGCCCCAAGGTAAGATTTATGAAGTATACAAACAAAAACAGACAAACAAAAAGACTGACAAAAGTAGATGACAAGAGAAAAATAAATTAATTAATTAATAAGAACCTCATCAAAAAGAACCCCAAGTATAAGATTTATATACTACCAGGACAAAAACAAATACACAGAGACACTGATGGAAGAAAAAGATGGGAGAGTGGTTATAAATTCTCAGTGTCGGTGAGGAAGGTTTTTTGATTCTTCCTGGATATATCTTGATATCTTTGTTAAAGGACTCAACTTTCCTAAGATAAAGGGGGATTAAAAGCTGAAAAACAATGTGGGGGTTTTGAAGGTGGTGGCGATGGGAAGTTGGGTCAACCTGGTGGTGGGTATTATGCAGGGCACCTAGTGCATGGAGTACTGGGTGAGGTGCATAAAAAATGAATTCTGGTACACTGAAAAGAAATTTAAATAAATAAATAAATAAATACGAAGTGATTGACACTACAGACAAAGGGCTGATATCCAAGTTCTATAAAGAACTCTTCAAACTCAACACCCCAAAAACAGGTAATCATGTCAAAAAATGGGCAGAAGACATGCACAGACACTTCTCCAAAAAAGACATACAAATGGCTAACAAACACATGAAAAAATGTTCATCATCACTAGCCATCAGGGAAATTAAAATCAAAACCACATTGAGATACCACCTTACACCTGTTAGAATGGCCAAAATCAACAGGACAGTAAACAACGTGTGTTGGAGAGGATGTGGAGAAAGGGGAACCCTCTTACACTGTTGGTGGGAATGCAAGTTGGTGCAGCCACTTTGGAGAACAGTGTGGTGGTTCCTCAAAAAATTAAAAATAGAGCTTCCCTATGACCCTCTAATTGCACTCCTGGGTATTTGCCCCAAAGATACAGATGTAGTGAAAAGAAGGGCCTTTACCCCAATGTTCATAGTAGCAATGGCCACAATCAGCAAACTGTGGAAAGAGCTGAGATGCCCTTCAACAGATGAATGAATAAAGAAGATGTGGTCCATATATACAATGGAATATTACACAGCCATCAGAAAGGATGAATACCCAACTTTTGTATCAACTGGATGAGATTATGCTGAGTGAAATAAATCAAGCAGAGAGAGTCAATTATTATATGGCTTCACTTACTTGTGGAGCATAAAGAATAACATGGAGGATATTAGGAGACAGAAAAAATGAATTGGGATAAATTGGAAGGGGAGATGAACCATGAGAGACTGTAGACTCTGAGAAACAAAGTGAGGGTTTTGGAAGGGATGGGGTGGGAGGATGGGTGAGTCTTGTGGTGGGTATTAAACCTCTTTAATACATATTGCATGAAGCACTGGGTGTGGTGCATAAACAATGGATCTTGGAACATTGAAAAAATAAAATTAAATTAAGATGTTAAAAAAAAAGAAGTGAGAACAATTCTTCATTATAATCCTTGTATTAGGAAATCCAGTGTGGGAAGAGATTTCATGGCAGTTTCTTTTTACTTCCTCCAATAAAATCTTGGAGATATTTTTTTCTGTCCTCTTGTTGTTATTTCTAACAGTCAAAGAGATTTAGGAAACGTGTAAATCTAGCTCTCCATTCATTGAGGACAAAATCACTTTAACAGCTATAAGTTTAGCCACAGAAAAACCACTCAGCTTCTAAAAACTAGGCAAACAATTTAAATTGGCAATCTGGCAGCAGTATAATATTGAGACACATTCCCAACTTAATGGAGAAAACTCAGGAAGGACCACATGGAGGAACAGAAGACAAAAGTTTTATGGTTTGCTGGGAATGTGCCAAAGAAAATCAGATAACAGATGAAATGAGGTTTGTCAGTCACCCTATTGGTTTCAAGGGCATGCTGCGGTCACTGCTGTTCCCGTGGAATAAGTCACTCCTTGCAGAATGCACCAGCTCAAGTTTAATCAGCCTCACAATAGCCTAGGAGAAACCATCACTATGTTCTCCCATAAAAATTGGGCACCTGAAGCAACAAAGCTTAGAGGAAGAACTATGGGTTACACAGGTAAGGAGAGAACCAAGGAATTGCACCCATGGGAGGGGAGGAAAGAAGATACCAAGGGGAAAGGGAAATGAAGTCTATTGAGCATTCCATGGTGATCTGGTGATCAGGAAAGGAGGTTGCCACTTTGGTCACTGAAGTCCAAGGCTGATGTATCCACATGTGACAAGGTTCAGAGACCACCTTCTCCTACTACTCTTCACTGCCAGCCTCTTCATCGCTGTCCTCCCCCAGAGGAAATTCCCTTGTGGGCTTCTGAGTTGTACATATCCGAGTCTCCATGGCACACTCCTGGCTCAGAATTGCCTGAAGCAAGACACAGGAGGAGAAATTACTGCACATCTTTTATCAATCTCCCTGTTCCCTTCCCTCACTAGATCATCCAAGTCTAGTGTTGCTCAGGAAATATTCAAGAAACAAGCATAGGACTCTTCTTCTGCTTCACTTACAATACAAGGCCACCCAAGGCACCTCAGTGTAGCAACCCTGGTCAAGACAAATATCTGGGGATGCCTGGGTGGTTCAGTCAGTTAGGCGTCTGCCTTCGGCTCAGGTCATGATCCCAGCGTCCTGGGATGGAGTCCCACATCGGGCTCCTTGCTCAGCAGGGAGCCTGCTTCTCGCTCTGCCTCTGCCTGCCACTCTGTCTGCCTGTGCTCGCTCGCTCTCTCTCCCTCTCTCTCTGACAAATAAATAAATTTTTTAAAAAAGACAAATATCTATTGTGTTTTTGACTGAATCTAAATAGTGGTAATACAAGCTATAGTAGGGAGCCAGCTGAAACCAGTACTATCCCCTATCTGACCTCCCTGTCTTCTTTCATCCCTGTGACCAGCCCCTACATCCATCATTGATCCACCTAAATCTTTAGGGTCCTCATGCTGCAATAAAATAAAGTACCTTATTAACTAAAATCAAAAGTTATGGATCTCTTCCCTGTGGTTTTGTACTTTAAATCATAACCTGGTAAGAACAATGCCAGACATGAATGAATGATCCCATTGGAATTTTGACCACCTTGAGGAGAAAATGTGTTAACTCACATTTTGCTGGTAACCGAAGTATGGGATGCCTTTGATGGACCCTGGCCCCAACTCTTTATAACCTTCTCAGTTTTGTTCTTTACTTAGGGCCCTTCTTAACCACCCAGTATAAGAGGGGAAGTGGTTAGTAAACAAGGGAAAATAAGGAGGAGCACAAAGGAAAAATAAAGGTGAAAATGGGATCATAAAATATGACAAAGCAAAAAAGACTTCCAAAGATGGAGGAAACAGCATATGATGAAAAACAATGAAAGAAAGGGAGATCAAAAACAAACAGAATTGGGTGTGGTGCAAAAACAATGAATACTGTTACACTGAAAATAAATTAAAAAAAAAAAACAAACAGAAGATTATTATTCATTTCTCAGAGTCCACAGACTATATAAACAATGAATCTTGGAACATTACATCAAAAACTAATGATGTATTTTATGGCGACTAACATAACACAATAAAAAATTTAAAAATATTATTATTCTTTTAGCAACAGTCAGAGTCTCTTACAAGATTTTCCTCTTTGGCTGGGGGGCTTCTCAGGTAGTAGCAGAGAGGAGCATAGATGACGTTGATGACTCCAATAATGACCATAAGCCAGGGGAAGCCAATGGCATGCACAATGGCACCCCCAGTGGATGGGCCTGTGAGGAATAAACCAAATTCACAAGTGTTTATTGGCCCTTGATCACACAGAAAACATTATGCAAGGAGCAATGGGTGACCCAGAGGATGTCCCAAAGTCAAATATCTCCAGAACCCTAGGAGAATCAGCCCTCTGGCTTTACTCTCAGCTGGTAAACAGTAGATAAAAGAAAATGGGATGATGTGGTGAAAAGGAGGGCTATCTGTACCCCAATGTTTATAGCAGCAATGGCCACAGTCGCCAAACTGTGGAAAGAACCAAGATGCCCTTCAACGGATGAATGGATAAGGAAGATGTGGTCCATATACACTATGGAGTATTATGCCTCCATCAGAAAGGATGAATACCCAACTTTTGTAGCAACATGGATAGGACTGGAAAATATTATGCTGAGTGAAATAAGTCAAGCAGAGAGTCAATTATCATATGGTTTCACTTATTTGTGGAGCATAACAAATAACACGGAGGACATGGGGAGATGGAGAGGAGAAGGGAGTGGAGGGAAATTGGAGGGGGAGATGAACCATGAGAGACTATGGACTCTGAAAAACAACCTGAGGGTTTTGAA
>PISX010013860.1:0-55164 GCA_004024625.1 Mellivora capensis | reverse complement strand
GCAAAGAAGACATCCAGATGGCCAACAGACACATGAAAAAGTGCTCCACATCACTCGGCATCAGGGAAATACAAATTAAAACCACAATGAGATATCACCTCACACCAGTCAGAATGGCTAAAATTAACAAGTCAGGAGATGACAGATGCTGGCGAGGATGTGGAGAAAGGGGAACCCTCCTACACTGTTGGTGGGAATGTAAGCTGGTGCAACCGCTCTGGAAAACAGCATAAGATATTTCTTAAAACTGTCCTCCTTTTGCTCTGGTTTTATGTTCATCAAGTAACTCCACTTCTCAGTATTCCTGAAACACAAGCATATTGGTTTCTTTAAAAAGTGGGGAGGGGGGACTCCTGGGTGGCTCAGTTGGTTAAGTGGCTGCCTTCGGCTCAGGTCATGATCCTGGGGTCCTGGGATTGAGTCCCACATTGGGCTCCTTGCTCAGCGGGGAGCCTGCTTCTCCCTCTGCCTCTGTCTGCCACTCTGTCTGCCTGTGTTCACTCTCTCTGACAAATAAATAAATAAATCTTTAAAAAGTGAGGATAGGGAGCTTTATTGAGATATAATTTACATATTATAAATTACCCATCCATGTTGCTTTCTTGAAGTATCACCATAAACTCTTCAACTTTAGTGTGTGTGAGATTATGTAGATGGCTGAGCATTGTCGATTTTGGTTAACTCTGGATTACTAATATGGCTAAAGATCCTGGACAGTGATAACATTCATTAAGGTGGCATTCTGAAAATATGTTCCTCAAATCTTGAGTTCTTCAGGTTGTTAATAGGTGTTATGCCACCAAAGGATTCATAGTCAAAGAAGTTTGGAAAACATGGTTTGTAACAAAGGTAAATTGTTTTTTTTTCTTCTTGACTGCTAAGAGGCCTTAATATGCTAATGTACAATAAGATCAAGAAGAGTATATAGTATTTAAGGAATTTTTTTTCCCCCTGAGTGGTGGGATTGTAGTTTTTTTAATCTTCCTTGGACTTTCTGGCCTAAAAAGTTTGGTTCAAAATCATCTGTTGTGTACATAAAATATTTAGAAGTGCAATCTTAAAAAACAAAGAAAGAAATGCAACAAAAATTCAGATAAAGTTCTATATACAGTTAGTAGTTCTAACCTGTGGAAAAGGAGTATAATAGTAAGACAGCTCTGCAGTTATTGAACTAGATCTGACTCGATCTTCACCCAGAAAGAAGGTAGGAGGAAGAATGACCTATCTAATAAACATATGTGTTTGCATTATAAGAATGAGAAGCTTGGCAGAAAAAAAACAAATAGAGTATTTCTTTTAAAAAAAAGCAAGGTTTGCAACCTCTGTTTTAAATTACTCATATATGATATTTGCAGAACATAATTGAACAGGATTTCTTTAAACTAAAACATGTGTTATCTGAGGGAAATTCTCACTAATGTCTCTTCCTTCCTCTCAGAGCTTTTCAACAAATCCAACAAGAATATTTCTTTGCTAGGATAGAACTGGTGGCTACTATCTGCATGAACCGGCTCTTCCTCAGTCAGTCACATTGCTCAGTGAGTTCCATTCCTGTTAAAACAACACCTTGTAAGTCATATGGAAAGAAGCTGCAGACTGAACAAACATGCTGAGTAATTTTACTAGTGAAAATCAACATGGGAAAGTTAGCAAGTCTTTGTTTTTCCCATCCTTATCCTTCATCAATAAATAAACATGAGTTCTTGAATCTCATTTTCACTAACTGGGGAGTCCTTGATTTGGACCACATTCTGATGGAATAATGCCATTCACACTAGAGATAAAAGACCAGTTAGTAGCAGCTCCCAGGGTTCTTGCTATCTGCCTGCCAGGAAATTAGAAATTTAGACCTAAAGTAAGAAGAAATCAAGATGGACTACTAGAGCATTATTGTCATCTATTTTAATATTAACTTATCTTTCATTTTATAGTATAGGAATTAAGTATAAGTTTTGGATTAGGTAACTGAATTGAACAATCATGACTCCTCTACTAACTTGTTATATGACCTTGTGAAGTTCTCAGTCTCTGAATTTATTTTTTTCATCTATAAAATAAAATAATAGGGCTTAATCATAAGGTTGGGCCAAAGAGTGTGCAGAATTCAAGGCTTTTGACACAAATGGCTTTCAGAAAGGTAGCATGATATTAGCAGTGTGCAAGAGTGCTGTTTCCCTGCACTCTTCACCAACACAAGTGTTATCCAGGTTGACAATCCAGTTCCTCATTTGTTTTAGTTTTTTTAAACAAACCTAATTGCCTCCTTACTATAATTAGAAACTTTATTGTGTTTTAATTAATATGCAGGATATGTTTCATACTAAAAGATAAATCTATTAATAAAAATAGAATTTAAAAATATTCATTTAACTTTGTAATAACAAAAGGTTAATGCTTGTTGCTTATTTTTAAAAGATAGTAGACTATACTTTGCTGCTTCAATATCTTCTCTCATTAATATATCATAATGTATTACTGCTCTGAAAAGCTGACTGTATAACCTTAAGTGGAATAGGAAGAATCTGTGTAGAAATCTACCTGATAATAACCAGAGGTGTTCTCTTTAATAATTTTATTGTCTTTCTCCAAGTCAGAGAAATTACACGTAAGGACAAGCTATGTTAGAGGAGAGACAGTAATATCCATTAGAAAGTTCAGTGTACAAGAGAGTTTGGAGAAAGCATGAGTCCTTAAGAATTCAATCGTCTACCTAAAAGAAGCTTAGACACATTAGGTAAGTCTCACAAGAGAAATATAAAAACTAAAATTAAATTTTCAAAATTAACTTTTATTTCCAGATATTTCTGTAAAACAGTATTCTTACCATGATAACAACATGGTGATACCATGGATGAAAAGCAGACTTAATCAGTTAAAATTATGTTTGGCACAAGGCCAAGAAAGAACTACTACTAATGAACTGAAATTATCTCATTTTCTGTGTTTTCATTTTCAGTAGATAAACTCACCCTATTAGAGGAAGCCCAGACTGACATGAAAGTGAGAATATTTGATAGAGTCCATAAGTTCAATCTGAATTTTTTTATCAAAGGACACTATAGTTCATTTTTTAAAAGCTTCTATGTTTAATTTGCTTCTTGTTAAACTGAACTTTCCCTTAGTTTACTGGGGGTGGGAAGGGCTGCCTTAGAGATTAACCAGCCCCACCCCACCCCCCCTGCCAAGGACAAAGCAGGTCCCTGTGTCTCAGGATTAGGGGAAATGGTTAAGAAGGAGAGGAAAAGAAAATTGCTTTTCCAGCTTCTCTAACTTCCCATGTAGCCTACAGAGAAAAGCAAGCATCCCTTGGGAGGAAATAACAAAAGTGCTAAACAGTAGATGGATGGATGAAGCCTGCATCCCTGCAGGATACTGGAGGGATGTCCGTTTATAATGTCCCTTGGCTTGTAGTTATCAGAAGCCCAAATGGACGTTTACTACCAATTGGCCCAACCCTCCTGGGGCCTCTACCTTTGAAGATGTTCCTTGGCTCAGTTCCTTTTCCTGCCAGAAATATCAAAGTCAGTAAAGGGGGTTTGGTAAAACTGTAAAAGTCTTGTTGCCTTGTTTCCTTTTCCAAGGGCACACTTGAGGTATCAGGTTAGACCATATGAGATATTCATAAGAGACCTTAAGAGACAGCTAATTAGAAGTGTCAGGTAATAAGAGATAAAATTTCTTGCAAAACCACGCACAACTATATCATCTCCAAGGTGCCTCTACCTCAGCCAAAAAAGAAAGGCCCCCACAAAATAAAGGTTCTTTTCATTAAGCATAGATTGGAATTCCTTACCAGATACTCTGATTGGGGCACCTGGGTGGCTCAGCGGGTTGAGCCTCTGCCTTTGGCTCAGGTCATGATCTCAGGGTCCTGGGATCCAGCACTATATTGGGCTCAACAGGGAGCCTGCTTCCCCCTCTCTCTCAGCCTGCCTTTCTGCCTACTTGTGATATCTCTTTCTCTGTTAAATAAATAAATAAAATCTTTTAAAAATAATCTGATTTATCAGACTTTTGATTCTTAAACTATTTCATTACCGTCCTGTGTACTGCCATCCCCCTCCCTCAACAATAACCTCAACAAGCATGGCAGGTATTGATGCCATATTTGCTTAATTATCTTCTCAGTAAGAATTAGGGTATGATCTGATGAAAAGAATCTTTAATAATCTATCTATTTAATAAAGATTTTATTTGAGAGAGAATGTGCATGAGCGGGGTTGGGGGAGGAGCAAGGGGAGAGGGAGAAGCAGGCTTCCCACTGAGCAGAGAGTCCTATGCCATGTGGGGCTCGATCCCAGGACCCTAGGGTCATGACCAGAGCCAAAGGCAGATTTTCAACCAACTGAGCTACCCAGGAGCCCCTAAAAATTTTTAAAAGAATTTTTCAGCTTAATTGTCTGAAATTCATACCACCTTAATGCTTTGATATTTTGTGATCACAGCCTCATAAATTTTAATGTAAACAAAAAGGATATTTCCAAATGATGAGAGGAAACTTAACACTAACACCCCAGTTAAGGAAAAGTCCCTGGGATTTCAGCTACCACATGGGTTAGACCCTTTGCCATGTCTTGTAATAACCCGAGTTTATTTCTTTTTCTTTCATTGTGATGAAAGCATCCATGACACAAATATGATTAGACAGTACTTTAGCTTTATTTTTTTTCTTTTTATTTATTTATTTGACAGACAGAGATCACAAGTAGGCAGAGAGGCAGGCAGAGAGATGGGGAAGCAGGCCCCCCAGCGAGCAGAGAGCCGATACGGGGCTCAATCCCAGGACCCCGGGACCACGACCTGAGCCCAAAGGCAGAGGCTTTAACCCACTGAGCCACCCATGTGACCCTCTTTAAGCTTTTTTCATTGAAAGACCTTTGTAAATCTAATTACTGCAAGGATTTCTCTTACTGGAAAAGATCCATCCCTTCATAATACTCAAGCTAGTTACAAAGTTGCCATGGCTCTTTGCTTCACCACCTCACTCCTCTGCTTGTACATAATTACTGAAACAACTGAAAGGGCATGGGACCTTTGAGTTTGGAAGTTCTTCATATGCAGCTCCAACAGCTGACAGCCTTTGGGCAACTTGTTCCAGTCTCCCTGAACCTATTCGCAGGGTTATTTTAAAATTACTATGCAATTAAGGTGTGTGAAATTGCTTTAACATGTAGAATGCCATGTAAGTAAAGTAGTAGTTTCTATATTTCTTAAACTTGTTCTCATCCCCACTGCCTGCATACAAACATCTTCATCAGTACCCGTTTTTCCCTCTCAGAAGCACACATGTTCCATCTAAGAAGCAAATTTCTTAGGAGCATAGTTTCTAAGTCCTAAAAGAAGGTCCCTCTCTGTCCAAGGCTAACTCCTCCCCTGGTGCTTATCATATCCACTGCAGATTACTTATGAATCTTTCTTAATCTTCTATCATCCCATTTCTCCTATGGCTTTAGCCATTCCTCCATTGATTTGATCATCTCAGTATAGAGATACATTCATCCTCTTCCCATTACTTTCACATTCATTGTCTGTAAAAGACTGACCTACTTCACACGCTGGTCTCTTCCCAAACACTGCTCTCTATTGCACTAAAACCGCTTCGTTAACACAACTGATACCTTAATTACCAAAACTAATGGACTCCTTTGTGTTGTATTCTAGTAAAATTTTTGTGTAGGTTTTTAAATTATTAACCACTCCTTCTTTCTTAATTTGCATTTTATGACCTCTCTTTCACTTAATTCCTCTACCTTTTTGTCCACTGTTCAGTCTTTCCTAGGCATTTCTTCTTTTTAGTTCTACAAGAGGCTTAGAGAATATTAGCTTCCCAAAGTAAATAAAATTTTTCCCCTTGGCTATTGGAATTGTTTCAAAGATCCCTATGTGATAGGCTAATTTGATAGTGTGATAGTTCGTGATTGGGATTACTATATAATGAAAACTGGACCATGACTGCTTATTTTCCATAGACTTCAAAAGTGTCACTAAATATGGGTAATTTTTAGTAACAGCTAACATGAAATCAGTTTAAGCCTCATCTAAAGGTATGAAAAGCTACAGTAGCAGAAATATAAACCAAAAAGACCTCCATTATTAAACATTTTCTGAATACTAGTTGTGTAATTACCAAGTACCAGGGTCACTTAAGCATCTTGTCTTCATCTGATACTGCTAGACCACAAGCATTTTCTCCTTCCCTCTTTAAGGCAGGTTAGTAAAAATAATTTCTTATTTCTACTAAACTATGACATTTTTCATCACATTGTGGGCTTCCTGAAGTCAGGGATGATGTCTTAGTCATCTGTGTCTTCCCTGCCAAGCAGACTACTTGACATGTAAGTTCACAGTGAAAGCTTACTGAGTTGAATTTGGATGTGATAGACTAAACCAAATTAAAATGGCATGGGAGATGCTTTGGAAAGTGGTTTGGAAGTTCCTTAACAAGTTAAGCATAGATCACCATATGACTTAAAAATTCCACTTGTAATTGTATACCAGGGAGGTGAAACCTATTCACACCAAAACTTGAATGTGAATGTCCATGTTCTAAAAGTAGAAATAGTCCAGGGGCACCTGGGTGGCTCAGTGGGTTAAAGCCTCTGCCTTTGGCTCAGGTCATGATCCCAGGGTCCTGGAATAGAGCCCCGCATCGGGCTCTCTGCTCAGCAGGGAGCCTGCTTCCCTTCCTCTCCCTCTGCCTGCCTCTCTGCCTACTTGTGATCTCTGTCTGTCAAATAAATAAATAAAAATCTTTAATAAAAAAAATAAAAGTAGAAATAGTCCAAATGTCCATCAGCTGATGAACGGCTAAATAAAATGTATGTGTACACACACACACACACAGGAACATAAAAAGGAGTGAAGTACTAACATATGCTAAAACATGATGAGCCTTCAAAACATGTTGAGTGAAAGAAGCCAGTCATAAAGGCTGTAGAATTTTTAATGATTTAATTATATGAAATATCCAGAATAGACAAATTAATAGAGACAGAAGTTATAATAGGTATGTTATTATAATATATCTCTTGATGAAAAGAGTTGAGGTGGTAATAACAAAGGTACAATATCTATTTGGGGGTGATGAAAATATTCTAAAACTGACTGAAGTGATGTTTGTACAACTCTGAACATTTTTAAAAAATTTAATCATACACTTTAAATGGATTTTATGATATATGAATTACATCTCACTTTAAAAAAGAACATTAAGGGGCACCTGGGTGGCTCAGTTGGTTAAGCATTTGACTTTAGGTCAGTTCATCATCTTGGGGTCATGGGATCAAGCCCTGTGTCGGGCTCCCTGCTCATCGAGGAGTATGCTTGTCTCCCCCTCTCTCTCTCTACCTACCTCTGCCCCTCCCCTCACTCATGCTTGCTTTTGCACTCTCTCTCTCTCTCTCAAATAAATAATAAAAATAAATAACACTAAGGAGAGTTAGAAAACTACATATAAATCATAAATCTAGACTTTGGTTAATGTGGAAGAGACTTTTCATGAAATTACTCATTTTTTAAAAAAGATTTTATTTATTTGAGAGAGCACAAGCAGGGGGAGTGGCAGACAGAAGGAGAGGGAGAAGCAGGCCTCCCCACTGAGCAGGGAGCCTGATGTGGGGCTCAATCCAGGGATCCTGGGTTCATGATCTGAGCTGAAGGCAGACAGATGCTTAACTGACTGAGCCACCCAGGTGCCCCAGTATTACTCACTGTGTGTTTTAAAAAAGGAAAGTGTGTGGGAGTTGTATACAGTTACTCAAGAGCTCTTTGAACATTCTCTTGGATTCTGCTCAGAAACAGAAACGTTTAAAACCCTATTTTTCGGGGCACCTGGGTGGCTCAGTGGGTTAAAGCCTTTGCCTTCAGCTCAGATCACAATCTCAGGGTCCTGGGATTGAGCCCCACATCAGTGTCTGCTCAGTGGGGAGCCTGCTTCCTCCTCTTTCTCTCTGCCTGCCTCTCTGCCTACTTGTGATCTCTGTCAAATAAATAAATAAAATCTTAAAAAAAAAACCCAAAACAACCGTATTTTTCTTCCCTAGCATCACTACTATAATCCAAATGGAGCTTTCTAAAGCTTATTCAAAGATAGGCCAGGTTTCTGTTCCTCTGGGGATGTTTAGATAGATAGATAGAAACAGAGAGAGCTGATTACACTCGTTGGAGAAAAAAAAAGTACAAAACTTGCCCTTCGTAAATATAATTGAAAAAATTGAGAAAAGAGTTCTTTTTTTTGTGGAGTATTGGGATGGGTGAGAATTTTGGTAACTTTTCTATCATAATACTTCTGACATTTGCAGCAATTGATTCAGTTTTTCTTTTTTCTCTTACTGTGGTTGAGGCAGCATCTGTTGAAATTCATCATTTAAGCTTGCCTTTGCTTCCTAGCTGTTTTTTAAGGGTCAATGATTTGTTATTTCTAGGCAGGATTTTTTTTTCCAATGGCCAGACTGTTTCTTCTCTAAGAATGTATACAAAGAAAAGTAAGTATGAAGGCACTGGAACTGTCTGGGTGCAGACTTAGAGCCACTGTACAGCTTGTACATTTTAACATCATGTCAGTCATTTTATGTCTGTGGAGCTGCTTTTGGAAAATGGGGGACATAGCTGTCTACTTCTTGAGAGAGAGCTAGGAATTAAATAGATAATGCTTTAAAAATATTTTAATTAAAGATATATATATGTATATATGTATAAAGATATATATGTATGTATATTAGAAATTAGAAAGCTTCATCCCTGAATAGACATGTGTGAGTGACGTGTAGTCTGTATACAACATGTGTATATATAAAATATATGTTTTATTTTTATATTTTGTACAATATTTTATATATTTGTATAGTATATATACACATACATATATATATGTGTATATATATGTATACATATATACACGTGTCTATATATAGACACATATGTATATATACATGTGTGAGTGACATAGTGTGTGTGTCTATATATATATATATAGAGAGAGAGACACATATGTGTCTCTATATATATAAACACGTATTTGACTTTAGGTCAGGTCATCTTGGGGTCATGGGATCAAACCCTGTGTCGGGCTCCCTGCTCATCAAGGAGTCTGCTTGTCTCCCCCTCTCTCTCTCTACCTAACTCTGCCCCTCCCCTCACCCATGCTTGCTTGTGTACACTCTCTCTCTCTCAAATAAATAATAACACTAAGAAGAGTTAGGAAACTACATATAACATACATATAGGAAACTACATATAACATAGGAAACTACATATAACATACATATACACATATATAGACACATGTATATATATATACACATATATATAGAGAGAGAGACACACACACACACTGTAAGTCACTCACACATGGCTATTCAGGGATGAAGCTTTCTAATTTTGTAGGAGGAAATACTGTCCTGCAGATTTAGAACAGTGATGCCCAATAGAAATACAGTATGAAGTACAAATGTGACCCAGAATTTTTAATTTTCTAGTACCCACATTAAAAAATGGAAAAAGAAACAGGTGAAATTCATTTTAATATATTTTATTTAACTCAATATATTCAAAATACCATATTAATGTATAATCAAAACAGTTATTGAGATATTTTATGCTTCTTTTTCTGTTCTAAATCTTTGCATTTTTATAGTATATTTTACACTTAATTGCTCAGTTTGGACTGGCCACATTTCAAGTTCTCAATAGCAAAATATCAATAGTGACTACCAATTGGACAGCATGGATTTAGAATTTTGAAAATTTTTTTTTTTAAGATTTTATTTATTTGTCAGAGAAAGAGCGAGAGAGAGTGAGCACAGGCAGACAGAGTGACAGGGAGAGGCAGAGGGAGAAGCAGGCTCCCTGCCGAGCAAGGAGCCCGATGTGGGACTCGATCCCAGGATGCTGGGATCACGACCTGAGCCGAAGGCAGCAGCCCAACCAACTGAGCCACTCAGGTGTCCCTAGAATTTTGAAATTTTTATTCTGATTATAGCAAGGGGATGAGCCATAGGAGGAAGCCAAATGGCAGTTTTGTTAAATAAAGTAAAATTGTTTCATAAGGAGAGAAAAAAACCATTTTCCTATGTGAGATTATAATCTAAAGTAGGACTTTCTGTATTCTTTTTGATTAGTCTTGTTACCTTTACAGACCTATTTTCTTTGAAAAGTAATTTTAATTGGTCCAATAAAGAAAAAATATATGTGGTAGTTAGGGATATTTTAGATACTTTCTTCTGAATGGGACCTCTGAAAGAATCTGACTGGCCAGATCTTCTTAATTTCAGGAACTGAAAATATCAGAGGATTTGTGAATTGTGCTTATATTTAATAACTCCAATACTAAGAAACATTGTATAGCTATATAATATATGAATTAGTTATATATAATACTTAGTATATTATTTATATGATATATACTAGTTAGTTATATATAGCTATAGTATTTTATATCTGTTTATATGATGCCATTATAATGGTAATATTTTCTTCATTAATTTCTGTATCTAAATAGTAAACTTTAATTGCATGATTTGGAAAGCTTTGAATTACAGAGCTGCTCTAAGAAAGCCTCTAAACTGAGACCTCCTTTGGAAGAAATCAGTACAGGAATGTTTTTCTAGTCTCTCCTTCTATGCCCCCATGTCCATTGTCAAAAATAACATATTGATAAGTCTATTCGACTAATAAGTATACCCTTTTATTTAAAATAATACTACATTGAGGGGTGCCTGGGTGGTTCTGTTGGTTGAGCATCGACCTCTTGATCTCAACTCAGGTCTTGATCTCAGGGTCCTGAGTACAAGCCCCACGTTGGGCCCCATGCTGGGTGTGGGGCTTACTTAAAAAAAAAATAAAATAAAATAAAACTTACATTGGGAACTAATAGAAGTTTAGATGTAGCTACAAACAGTTCTCAATAGAGATTTATTTTAACCTGAATTTTGACACTTAGTGAATTATCAAATATTGTTATATAACAATGTTTAAAGTAGGCTGGGTCACAAAGCCTGCATGAAACTGCATGAAACTGTGATTTCTGCATGAAACTCTCCCTGCCTCGTTTTGAGCCACACTCCCTCTCCCCAGGCCTTCCTCTCAACCTCACAGATCTCTGGCACTAGTATCTGCAGAGGAAGGAGTGGGGATGAAGGCAAGTGGATTAAAACAATGGGGAAGGGAAGAAGACGGAGTAGGCAAAGTACCTTGTGACCTTAAAATAACGAGCTGTGTTTTCCTGTGTGTCTGGTATACTGTCTCTAAAGACAATTCCAAAAAAGAAGCTATAAAAATGTTTAGAATAAAGACAACTTCCTTGGGCTGAGAGCCTGCCCTACCATATTTGCTGCTATGAAGCTCATCACATTTTTTAATGTAACTGAAAAGCAGATTTTAGTGTTTGGAAGGTGAGGAATGGGAATGAGGTGAGGTTAGTGTTATTGTTAGTCTACAATCTTTTGAAAGAATTGACAAGAAAAGTAGTGTTTCCCCCTGTTCCCATCTGTTAGAAAAAATAACCAGGACTTCTTGCTTGAAAGAGAAATAAGTTTCCAGGTTTATTGATTCAGGTAAAACTGTCATGTGCCTCTAAATTTTTCAGTTTTTTTTACATTGAAGCAACAAATAATAAGAAAAGAGTGAAAATTTCAATGCAAGTAAGATTTCTAAATAACTGTGGTGTACAGAATATTGCCTCCCAAAGATGTTCACATCCTAAATCCCACAATCTGTGAATCTGTGCCTTAAATGGCAAAAGAGACATTATAAATGTGATTAAATTAAGGATCTTGAGATGGGAAGATTATTCTGGATTAGCTGGCTGTGCCCAACATAATCACAAACATCCCTTTAAAAAGCAAGAGGGTCAAAGCCGCGGAGATAAAATGTGAGGAATAGAATCAAAAGTTAGAATGATGTAATTTGAAGATGGAAGAAGGGCTATAAGTCATGAAATGCAGCAGCTTCTAAAAGCTGGGAAAAGAAAGGAAACAATCTCCCCTAGAGTCTTTAGAAACATTTTAGCTACAGATCTCTCAGACTTGTGATTTATAAAACTGTAAAGATAATAAATTTGTGTTGCTTTAGGCCACCAAGTTTGCGGTAATTTATTACAGTAGCAATATATACAACATAAGCCTCAACCATCTGCAATGAATTTTGATCAACTATAGTTTCTGTCCTTGCATTTATTTATCATAATTTCACTGGCAATAATAGGAACTACTAATGGTATGAAGTCCATCATGGTGAAAGCAAATCATACCCATACATATAAAGGCAACCATACCAGCAAGTAAGGCTGCCTATTTCCATTTATCAAATTCATTCAGCTAATATATATTGAATAAAAAAGTCTTAATCTCACAAAACAAACTGAGGGTTGCTGGGGGGAGGGGGTCGGGAAAGGTGGGTGGGGTAATGGACATTGGGGAGGGTATGTGCTATGATTAGTGCTGTGAAGTGTGTAAACCTGGCGATTCACAGTCATGTACCCCTGGGGATAAAAATTTGTTTATAAAAAAAAAAAAAAAAGTGACCAAGACCAGCAAAATTCCTGCCCAGATAGAGCCTGCATTCTAATGCAAGAGACAGACAATAACCAAACAATGCTATTTCATATGATGATAAATTTTCTTTGTAAATGCAAATACTGGCTGATTTTGAAAAAGTAAACAAAGTGTCTCTTTGTAAACCCAGCTGCTGAGTTCATGAATTCTTTACTACTTAAGACGTTTTTCTTGAGGCATTCAAGTAAAGCCTCCCCGAGTTCCTCAAGACCTGGCATCCCATCTGTTTCATACCAATTTTCTCAAATTTTATGGGATAATCACCTTTCTAAAGAAGACATAAATGAATATAATAGCCTCTGTCCTGATAATCCACCTCTAGCCTTAATGCCATGTTCTGCCCAACATCGGAGAATAACCCAGGACTGCTGAGTCTTAAGTTGGCTCCGGAATCTTTATATAAGACTGTTTTAGGGATGGTAATTTCATTGAAAGTTTGGTTAGGAGACTTGTCTTAAAACTCTGTTGGATAGAAAGCACACTGTTTATTTGCGGAATAGTGATGTAGGGTAGGGGGTAAATTCAAAAGCTTCCCCTAAGCCAGGTGTTGCTACTGTTACTGTAAGACTGGTAACTAGAAAGTTAAAGAAATCCAGTCACTGGCATGGGCAACTAGGGAGGTCTGAATCAAAACAAGAAAAGACTGAAGTCAAGGGAATCAAAATCAAGAAGCTTGGTTAACTAGAAATATGGTAGACACCAACTAAGCTCAGTTAATGTTCTGCTTTTGTGTTACCTGGGAGTAGAGCACCTCCTAACAAGATGTGGAAATACAGTATTCTTACCTTTATGCCTGATGTCATTAACCAGTAATTGTTCCAACTGACTGTAAGTGACATTTAATGGAACTGCACAGGGAGTTTCATACTATCTGTGTTTTTGCCCAATAAGATAAAACTCTAAGCAGGTAGTAAGTCTACATGCAAAAACAGATTTAAGAGACAGCCTTCATTCCTTCTCTTACACCTTATATTTGATTCAAGAGCAGCTTCTAAAACATCACCTGATTAATCTACTTTTTCCCATTTCTTTTATTATAATCCTAGTTGAAGCCACCATTGCATTTTTTCGTGGACCTTAACTGATCTCTTGCCTCTCTACAATCCATTCTTTAAGAGCAGCCATGGTAATACTTTTTATTTTATTGAAAAATATAAGAAGTTGAGTAAATACAAAGAATTTTACAATAATTGTCAGTATACTCACCAGAATTAACAAGGTAATATGTTGTCATTACAGATAAGAATGGTGTTTGAAATATAATAGAAATAGATATTATAAGAATGGTGATGTCTTTTTCATTCCTCCTGTCATTTCCATAGCCCAGAACTAATCACCCCCTTAAATTTGGTGTTTATCCTTTCAGGCTGTTTTTACATTTTTATTCCATGTAAATAGTTATAAACAAAAGAATAGTGTTCTGTATTCTTAAAAATTTTACATGAAAATATTATTGTTGGCCTTCTTTTTCCCATTAAACATTACTATGTTGAAAGCTATCTCTATTGATTCGTACAGATCTTGTTCATTTTAATTGCTGTGTAATTTATTCTACTCCATGAATAAACTACAATTGACTTTTTTTCAGTTTTCTTACTGATTCACACTTAGGTTACTGTATAATTTTCTCTATTACAATGCCCCAGGGAACATCCTAGTATATGACCCTTTGTACAAATGTATATAACTGTCAATAGCTGCATGTAGAATTGCTAGATTATAGGGTATGCACATTTTCAATTAGTTCTTCCCAAAGTAGTTGTGCTGACTCCTGAACTTGGTATTTTTAAACTTGAATTTTTTTTTTTGACGATTTTTATTTATTTGACATAGATCACAAGTAGGCAGAGAGGCAGGCAGAGAGAGAGGAGGAAGCAGGCTCCCCGATGAACAGAGAGCCAGATGCGGGGCTCAATCCCAGGAGCCTGAGACCATGACCTGAGCCAAAGGCAGAGGCTTTAACCCACTGAGCCATCCAGGAGCCCCTAAACTTGAATTTTTTAAAAATTGTTGTCTTAATGGAATTTCCATGATTACTAGTGAGGTCAAGTGTCTTTTGTTCTAACTATTGGACATTAATTTTTCTTCTGTGCATTACCTGTTTATATCTGTTGCCTATTACTGATTTGGATCCTAATAATTTACATTTTATGTATACCTTATCTTTCACTTTAATCAAAGTGATATTTTAAAATTGCAGATTAGATCATAAACTTCCCCAGCTTAAAATCTCCAGTGATTTGTCACTGCTAAATACTTTGCAAGTCAGTTCTTTGTGATCTTGGGGAACTTCTGGCTAGATTGCCCTATCCCCCTCTATTGATTTTCTCTTTTTTGCACTTATATTTCTATCTCTTCCTGGTATGTTCTTAAGTGTTTGATTAATGTTTCTTCCACCCTCCAGCCTAGAAATTGAGCTCCATAACAGAAGGGACTTTGTCTTTTTTACTATAGTATCCAGCAGTGCCTTAAGCAATGTTAGTAGGCACTTGTGTTTTTGTTAACAAACATAAAATGACCCTACTATAAATCCTGTGCTATTTGTAGTATATATCGGTATATAATAGAATGTGGACCCATTCATTCTCAAAATGCCTGGAATAATACTTGGTGCATAGGTACCTGGTAGGTACTCGACAGATACTTTTAAATAAATTGGTGATTATTTTTATCATTGCCATAAAATCCTGTATTGAGAAAGTTATGCTTAGTGTTGGATGGTCCAAAAAATTTTTTTGGATAGTCAACAAAACTAGATAGGCAGCACTCATCATAGAATTTTTCTTTATGGTCTTTTCTTTCTAGGTGCACCACATATCAAAGAAGCCATTTTCAAGAGAAGAAAGGGTTACAATACAGAGGAAATCTGGTTTCATAACAATGGGGAACTAATATAGAATACTGGTTAAGAGAATGGATTCTGGAGCCACGCAAATACAAGTTTTAATCCTGCCTGCCACTTACTAGCTGGGTAACCCTGGACTACCTGCCTTTTCTAATTCTCATTTTTAGCAACCGCAAGATAAGGAATATAACGTCTCCCTCATAGCATATAGATGAGGTGAACTAATAAGGTAAAGTACCTGCACAATGCCTGCCACCAAAAATGTTCAAGAAATTGTAGCAATTAATATCATCAAATGGAAGTTACTATATATTCCCAGATATTCTGTAATGGAAATAGAGAGATTTTAAGTTTTAATGGCATTTTAAGATTACAGTAAGGTTATAATGTACTAAGGAATATTTTTTCATTATGAGAACCAGTTGCCTCAGGTGATTTATTCCTCTCTTTACTTCTGGTCTCCATCGATAAATTATTACAGATTTGTGCAAATTTCAAATATTATTGCCTAAGCCTTTTATTTATAAAAATGTTCATTTCTTTATTAATATGTATGTGTAAAATTTTAGATAATACATAAATATGAACACATACATCTTTAGTAGTGACTATTTTTTTAAAATATCATCTCTCTTCCCCCACTTCAGCCTTTTATACCCCATTTCCATGATAGCCCATGTTAACAGCCTAATATGTATCCATCCATTTTTTCTCTTGATTTATATAAATCTATACAGACCTATTCATATTTTTTTATGTATGAAAATACAGGGTTATTTTGATCTTTAACTTAAAAAAATGGGACCATATTCTCAAGTGTATCACCCAGTAATACCCAGAAGAAATACCTTAATTCATTTGAGTATAACATAAATTCATACTTTAATAGCACAATAATCCATAATTTAGAAATAACAATATCTAGGGGTGCCTCTGTGGCTCAGTGGGTTAAAGCCTCTGCCTTCAGCTCAGGTCATGATCCCAGAGTCCTGGGATCGAGCCCCGCATCAGGCTCTCCGCTTGGCGGGGATCCTGTCTCTCCCCCCGTTTCTGCCTGCCTCTCTGTCTAGTTGTGATTTCTGTCTGTCAAATAAATAAATAAAATCTTTAAAAAAAAAAAGATTAACAATATCTATCTAGTATTTCTCCAAGTATCGAGCATTCATTTTGTTTTCATTTTTTGGCACTACAAATTATGCTACAATAAACATCCTTATATGTCTTTATCTACTGGTGTGTTTATTTCTTTGGGAAAGATTCCCAGGAGTGGGATCGGTAGGTTGAAAGGAATGTGCATTTTAAATTTTAATAGATACTGATAAATCTTATCCACTAGAAGCAAGAAATGTAAAAACAGTTTATGTCACTTTTACCAAAAATGCGACTTACACACAACAGTTATGTAGCAATAAATGTGAAACCTTAAAAAAAAAAAGAACAATAAACTTCTGGTAAGGAAGTTTAAAACAAAGATGCATTCCATTGAGATATGTCCTACTTTTTAATTACTGTAATTGTGAAGTAGAGTTGAGTAGGAGATAGGGGCAGGAGGCAGGAGACTTTAAAAAAGAAAGGATACTAAAATAGAAATCTTTCCAAGTTTACTTTCATCAATAGGTGACTTTCCCCTCCATAAGTGCTGTTCTAAAACAGGATGTCTGAACATCCTGGTAATATGCAATCATGTGGCTGTTACATACTTTTTCTTGCAAGTTCATTGGCTTCTTATTTTGGCTACATGTTTCGTGGTGTTTGGCATACTGATTTTTACCACTTAAACATTTTTCATTTTCTGTAGTAAGGAGTGGAGAAAGAGGAGAGAGTTACAAGAACAAAGGTTGCCTTGTGAAAGAAAGTACAAATATATTATCAAGTCCTTCAGCAAGTGCAAGTGAAGTCTTAGCAGAGCTAATTGCTCAGTTCACTAAGCTTACAGTGCATCTTTGTAGGGAGCAGCATAAAATATATGCTTTACAAGTTGGAATGAAAAAAATCTTCATAAAACAAAGTTATCATTCCATTACTATTAATAGAAAGAATACTAATAGAGGCTAGTATGCATTCTAAATGTTTCTCCATTAGTAATTTCTGTTAAGATGAGTTTTATACATGGTAGATGTATAATAAAGATTGGCATATTTAATTTTCACACTAACTTTAAAAATATGATAGATGAAAATTGGCTAAAAGGAAACTGTTCAGAATGGTAAACAAACAAACAAATAAACAAAAACTTAAAAGATCTTTCTCCTACAGACCCACAGGAGAAGAGCCTGATTAATTAATGGCCAAGTGAATTAACTAAAAAAGACAACATGAAGATGACATATAAAAACAAAGTTGAGGGCCGCTGGGTGGCTCAGTTGTTAGGTGTCTGCCTTTGGCTCAGGTCATGATCCCAGGTTCTGGGATGGAGCCCCACTTTGGGCTCCCAGCTGAGTGGGAAGCCTGCTTGTCCCTCTCCCACTCCCCCTGCTTATGTTCTCTCTCTTGCTGTGTCTTTCTCTATCAAATAAATAAGTAATATCCTAAAAAAAAAAAAAAAAAACCAAAGATTTTACATTATTTCAAGAATAAATCAAGCCCTTCTACAAATACATTTTATTAAATAAGAAAATATTGAGAAACTTAGGTAATGGGAATACTTCCTTAGTGTTTGAAAATGAAACATTTCTTGCTCCTTGCATCACAATTATTGTGCTTTAGATGAGAGCATTCTGGAAAATGTATGTATGTATGTATATGTATATTTTTTAACTGAGAAATTTTTCATCTTTTTAAAAGATAAACTTATTTTTTAAAAATACAACTTTAATTCAAATTAAGTGGATAATATGTTTCAAAAAGAAAGAATTTTCCTTAATTCCTAGGAAAAGGAGCAGGATATATAATGTTTTTCTACAGTAACATTGGAATTGTTTTTCTTCGTCAACTGTAGGTTTGGACAAGCTCTAGGCCTGGTCTTTATCAGGCTTTCAATGAACTGAAGAGAAGCGGGTGAAGGTACAGACCAGGCATATCTCCCAGTGTGGGAGTGACTAAGAAGTACTGTATCTCTTCTTTTAAGTCTAAATCTTCAAAGAGAGTAATGATTAGAGGGCAATTTAAACTATCAAGCCAAAAAAATGCACACACCTAATACCTAACTGTCAAAGGGGTGATTCACAACTTGATCTCATAACTGGAAGAAAAAAAGAAACTTTTGGAATTAGAATAAACAAATACAAACACTTATACAAGATCTGCTGAAACTCCAAGTGGTTCTTCTCATAATTTGGAGAATTTTTTAAGAAGGGTGCCCTGAAAATCCCAAAGTTATCTAGCAGCAACTCAAATTCAACACAAACCAGAAAGAGTCATCTTTCTCCCTAGCCTTTTTTCTGCTGTGGATTCTTTTCTATATGATCAAGCCTCTGGGCTGTGTTCTATTTATATTTTTTATTCTGTTATTTTATATGCATTTTTAGAGAAATCACAACAGGAAACCCCAACTGAATTTACTTTTTAATAAATACTACATAATATAACTTTTCTAGACTTCAGTTCCTTGTTTGTAAATGAAGAATCAAATCAATTAGGTAGAAAGATTATAGACTCAAAAACCAGATGTGTCTGTTCATACTCCAACTTTGCCACTTACATGTCCTGGAAAATTTTAACAACTCATCTGCATCAAAGTCTCCTTGTTCTTAGATTCTTTGACTTGATGATTTATCTGATGATGTTTCCATATTTCTATATCATACTAAAGAATATTAAGTAAAATATTAACTGTAAGAGAGCCATGAAATTAGTAGGTATAGACTGCAGAATTCATATATATTGCAGTTTAAAAATTACAGTTGGAGGCTCCCAGGAAACTATTTCAATCCACTTGACTCTCTACAACCATGTTATTTCCGGCCTGAGTGACTGCCTCTAGCTGACTCCACCTGAGATGCCCTTCTCCTGCCCATTTATCTGTACCCTAGCCACACTTCAAAGCCCAACTCAACTCATTCTCTAACTGAAGCATCCATTTCAGAAACATCCTTCTAAAAATTTCAGTAAAAACTGAATAGTAACTGAACTTTCTAATTAAACAGGACTTAGGCTTATTATGCATTTCCACCCTTAGCAATATGTAATATACTGTTTTACATGCACGAGGTACTTAAATTATTCATTCTCTTATTTACTTTCTTTAAATGCTCATCAAAAATGTACCACATACTCTGTACTCTAGGACTTTATGTAATGTTTCTTTGTAAAATGGAAATGAAAATTCCTATCTTTCAAGGTTGTGGAAGATTTAAAAAGATATGTTAATGAAAGGGCCTGGCCTGTGTTATGGCATAAATGTCTATTTCTCCTTCTTTTGTAAACAGGTATTTTCTGAAAATTTAAAAAAAAATTAATTCTCAAAAATAAATGATGCCCTATCCAGTAAGCAGTTTTCTTTCTTTGTCACAAGCAACATTGTAACACTGTCTTTTTTATTAGATTATTTTGGTATCTACTTGATGTCTGTCACTTAAAAAAATTTCTAACTTTGCTAACATTAATAGAATTCCATGACCATATGTTTAGAATATTGGGGAAAGGCGATTCCTTCACTTCACTTCACCACTTGAAGGGTTGCTTCATACATTTGTAATATAGATACACTCTTTTGTTACGTTCTGTACTACATCTTTGGCCTCTTAAATATTTTTTTTAATTTGAGTGCATTAAGTTCTTTGTGCAGTAAAGTTCCATGAGTGTGACAAATGCACAATGCCATATACCTACCATTACACTACGATACAGAATACTTTCACTGCTTCTAAAAATTCACTGTACTCCATCCAATTAACACTACCTCCAATTCCTAGAAACCATTGGTCTATTGGCTCTATAGTTTTGTCTTTTCCAGAACGTTGTAGGAATCATACAATATCTAGCCTTTTTATACTGGCTTTTTAAATTTAGCAATATGCATTTAGCTGTTTTTATCACCAAATAGTATTCCATTGTATGCATATATCTGAATATATTAAAAATAGCATCCTATTCTTGCTTGTCTATTTCCTCCAATTGCTTTTCTTCTGACTATTTCTGTAGGCCTCTGGTAAAACCAGGCTTTCCTCAGATACCTGGCTGTCTTGGCTGTTTGTTTAAGAACAGGGGACTGAAAAGCTAACTGGAAGCTCTGAGCATGAGGTCAGTATGTTGAGTACAAATTTTCCTGTAGCAAAACTAATGGATTGGTTTTGTTGGAGGTGTCTTACTGACATATCTGTTGGAGAAATATCAACGTCTTCAGACATAGTCACTAGGAATGGTCAGATTGCCTAGAGATCTGCTGATCCTTTTTGCCAGCTTTCTGCAAGTAAAAGTGGGGAGAAAGCCCAAGGTTTAAATTCAGTTCAGAACTTTAGCCTATTCCTATTGCCTATAACTGTATGGTCTAAAGAATCTCTCTTTTATACCTCCTTCAGCAAAAAGGACTCCCATCCCCTGTACTAGTCTTCTATGTGGTAGAAAAACTATGGTTGCTCTACTGTGCAAGAAAATGCCTGGAGGGTCTAACTGTTGCATTTTTATTGGAATAGTTTTATTGAGATACAATCCATAAACCATACAATTAACCCTTTAAAGTACGTAATTCAACATTTTTAAATATATTCAGAAAGTTATGCAACTCATGCCACATTGATTTTAGAACATTCTCATCACCTCACCAAAAGGCCCTAAGTCTTGTCCACTATACCTCACATCCTCCACTGCCCCCAACCTTAGCCCTAAGCAATACTAATCTACTTTATGTGTCTATAGATTTGCCTAGTTGGGACATTTCATATAAATGGATTCACTTTTTTTTCTGCCAAATAATAGCTAATCATGTGGATATTCCATATTTATTCACTTGTCAGTTAATAGTTTGGAGTTGTTCCTACTTTTTGTCTCTTATAAATAATACTTCTATGAACAATTGTGTACAAGTTTCTCAACAGACATGTTTTTACTTCTCCTGGGTATATACCTAGGAATGGGATTGCTGGTAACTCTTTTTTAACTTTTTTTTTTTAATAAGATTTTATTTATTTATTTGACAGAGATCACAAGTAGGCAGAGGAGCAGGCAAAGAGAGAGGAGGAAGCAGGCTCCCCGCTGAGCAGAGAGCCCAATGCGGGGCTCGATCCCAGGAACCTGGGATCATGACCTGAGCCGAAGGCAGAGGCCTTAACCCACTGAGCCACCCAGGCGCCCCTCTTTTTTAACTTTTTGAGGAACTCTTGGTATGTTTTCCAAAGTAGCTCAACCATTTACATTACCACTAACAATGTATGAGTGTTCCAGTTCTCCACATCCTAGACAACACTTGTCATTATCTGACTTTTTTATTACACCACTCTAGTGTACATGAAGTGGTATCTCATTCTAAATGGGTTTAAAACATACTTTCAGCTACTCTTAATTTTAATTCCACATTGTCCCCACTTACAGAAGTATAAGTGGCTGCTAATTTATCATCTTTTAGGGATTCTATAGAGTATGTTGCTTTCTCTACCAATCACTTAGCAGTAGCATTTTGGGGACTGCTATATCAGGTAGCTCTGACCCATCAGTTTTTCAGCTTCTAAAGTTTTGTGGTTTCTGTCTTTCCCATTTTCTTTGGTTGGCTTTCTATCCTTAAACAATTCATTTGCTTTATTTTAATGGTTTTTAAAGGGAAGAGTAGTCATGCATATGATTAATTCACCATCTCTAACTGGAAGTTGATTTTCAATTCTACTTGCATGTTGCAGTTTTTTGTTTATAAAATAAAGAGAATAAAGTTTAACTGTTTCTTTTTTCTAAAAGAGACTATCAAGGCATAAGCCACCTTAGAATAAAATATTACTTTTGGGAATAAAGGAAAACAAACATACTTGAATTCTTTGTCATGGCTCTTTTGTAATCATTTAAAAATATATAAATTATATGAACAGAAACAACTTTTATTAATTTTTCTCATCTTTTAAATTAATCACTGAGATACATTACTTTAAATTTTAAAACATCATACAAATGATGGCTATCAACTTCCTTTTCAAACTTTAATGATGCTAATAGCAATACTTTATACATACTGTATCCCAGGCACTGTGCTAAGCATTGTTCATACATTACCTCACATAATTTTGCTGTGAGGCAAGAACTTTCGAACTGCTAGTATAGAGAAGGAAGCTGTGGTTTTCATATCTACTGTAACATGCTAGGAAATAGTGGACTTAGGCATTTATATTTGCTTTTCTGATTCTGAGGCCTGTTCTCTTAACAATATACTATATTTTACTGGGGAAGACCTTTGCTTATTCAAGTTAGAGGCAGCCCAGGTTGGTTAAATCTGCCATAGCAGGGGCAGCTGGGTAGCTCAGTTGGTTAAGCCACTGCCTTCAGCTCAGGTCATGATCCCAGGGTCCTGGAATCAAGTTCCACATTGGGTTCCTTGCTCAGCGGGGAGCCTGCTTCTTTCTCTGCCTCTGCCTGCCACTCTGCCACTCTGCTTGTGCATGTGCTCTCTCTCTCTCTCTCTCTAAATAAAATCTTAAAAAAAATCTGCCATAGCATAAATTGTGTATCTATGTGTTTAAACATTGTGCTTGGGTCTGTAGGTATTACTAATATGTGTCTACATTTTTTTTTATTTCATTTCTTTTCAGCGTAACAGAATTCATAGTTTTACACCACACCCAGTGCTCCATGCAATGTGTGCCCTCCATAATACCCACCACCTGGCTCCCCCAACCTCCCACCCCCCACCCCTTCAAAACCCTCAGGTTGTTTTTCAGAGTCCATAGTCTCTCATGGTTCATCTCCCCCCCAATTTGAGTTATGTGTCTACATTTTAAATTGAAGATATATATTTGATTAAATTCTTTCTGCTGATGGATTTTTTGAGCTTTAATCCAGATTAAAGTACAGATAATTATAATCAATTAACATTAACTTAATGTGGGATTCTGGAATGCCGGTTTTGGAAGTCAATTTAAATATGGGCTTTCCCATTTTAAAACAATTTGTAGCATGTGGGCCCTTGGGTGCTTAGTTTCTTAAGTGTATGCCGTCACTGTAGGTCATGATCCCCGGGTCCTGGAATCAAGGCCCACATTGGGCTCCCTCCTCAGCAGGGAGTCTGCTTCTCCCCTGGCCCTCCCCAACCCAGCTCATGCACTTGCATTCTCTTGTTCTCTTTCTCACGAAAATAAATAAAATCTTTTTTAGAAAAAATTTGTATCACAAAGAGACTCCATGTTCCTGACTTAAAGAGTATTTTGCCAAATGCAGGAGGAAAATAAAAACAAAACAAAACCTTCTTACTTAAAAAAAAATTAGTTTCTATTTTGAGTTGTTCTGTTAAATTCCTCATAACAATTGTTTTTTTGTTTGTTTTTGTATCTCATAAGAATGACTGTGATTACTATCTCAGTGGTTGGGTGTGGCTGAAGAGATGATACACAATCTAACATTCTTTCCAGGTTAATTTGTTCTCTTTCTCCATCTCTTCCCTACTTGACTGAAGTGACGAACTGAAAGAGTTTTCAAGATAATGGGATAATTTATCACAAAGGCCCCAAGGAGGGGAATGGTTTATGGGGCTATGTGTTTAGAACGTTCCAGGAATAGTGAGGAGACCATTGTGCCTAAGTGCAGAGGGCAAGGGGAAGGCAGCTCCTGATAAAGCTGGAGAGGTTGGCAGGATGGCTCCTGTAGGCACTGCAGACCACGCCAAGGGTTCACAATACAGAGCTGATGAGTAGCAATGAGTCACAAAGGGCAGGGGGCCTTCCATGTGGCCAAAGCCTTGTATAAGAAAACACCTCATGACTCCCTACTGTTTTAGCCTCAAAAAATCAAAAGGGAGAAATTTGGGTCTGAGTTTCTAAATATTTTGCAGGCAGTTTTGAAGTCAAAGAATTACTGTTGATTTATTTTACAGTGAGATGCCTATATTCCTGACTGGCCTGGCCAAGATAGCTTCAATTTCATCTATGGACACATACATGTGAAACTATAAATCTTATATGCAAAAAACCCAAAACAAACAAAAAACTTATGTGCCAACTGCCTCAATTCAGAGAGCTCTTCCTGGACATTTAATCCATCAGTGCTAATGGCACTGAATTGAATGAACTCATGCTCATGTAGGAACTAGTTAAACTGCTTGTATTTGGTTTTCCACAATACTAATGCTATCCAAATTGCAATGTCTCCTAAATAGTATTTAAGGGCTCTGTATTTCATGTTTCAATTCTATGAACCTTTATAGAAATAGCTGCTTTCAGGGAGCCCACAGTCTATCTACTGTGATAGACAGGCACACAATTTTTTTTTTTCATAAAGCGTGATAGATTCCCCAGTGGAGACCTGATTCAACTTTTTCTATGGTTGTCATAGGTGGATGTTGATGCTTTTTATCTGTGAAATGTATGAGTTATATTTGATGATGATAATGATGATGATAACTATCATCAGGCATTCTGCTGGATGATTTACACAAATTACATGTTATTTCAAAGTAGAAGTCCTCCTCCCCCTTCCTTCATTTAGTGTATGAGGAAACTAGACTTCAGAGAACTGAATTAGCCAAGGGTAAAATAGGTAGTAAGTGGGGTCCCTGTGATCCCTCCATTAGTGATTCTGGAGTTCTGTACTTCTGGCACTTCTACAGAGCAACTCCTTAAATACTATGATGTATTTCTGGAATGAATCAGAGGCAATTTGATAACAACTTTATCACTAACCCTTTAAGGACATTTGTACTTGTTTTGTTTTGAATGATCAAATTGTTCTAAAGTGTGGACCCTTCTGTATTCATTTACCAAAACTTCACTGAATATCTGTGAGTGAAGCATGATGCCAATGGAGCTGCAATGATGACTACACCATTGTGCTTGACTCTGAAGAACTTCAAGTCTGAAAAGAAGCAAGGAATTATAATGCAGAGTAACAAATACTGTTAGAGTAATTTTAAAAAGCCCCCTTCCTGCTTCTCGAGTCCTGTCTCTCTCTCTCCTCTACTTTTCCTCCTCTATCTACTTCTTATGGTAGTAGCTTCTCTGGGTTCCCTCACTTTGCATGCCATCTAAGTGACCTCCTTCATCCCCAAAGCAATGCTCAGATTCTTCTCTTGATCTGCAAGCTAAGCGTCTATCCAAAGTTGGTTATCCAATATCCAACCCAAACCTATGTATCCTAGAATTTTATGCTGAATTTTCAGTATTTCCCGAAAAATGAGCTTGATGACCCTTTCACAGTGAGTATTACCATGTAAATATCGTTATACAAAACAGCAATCATGGACTTACCCCTAGTCTCTTCCCTCCAGGTCAACCCCTAACACTCATTAAGTTAATATTTATATCACTTTAACACCTGTCATTTTCTCCACCTCTGATCCTAGTAGAGCCTTAGCTCAGACTTTAATGATCTCTAAATGCCGCATTGCAATATTCATCTATTATGAGTTTTTCTAGCTATAATCTCTAAAAATTTAACATGTCCATTGTTTCCAGAGTGATCTTCCTAAAATAAAAGTTTGGTCGTGACATTCTTTGATTTAAGACCTTTTATTTCTGGGGTGTCTGGTGGCTCAGTGGGTTAAGCCTCTGCCTTCGGATCAGATCATGGTCTCAGGGTCCTGGGATCGAGCCCCACATTGGGCTTTCTGCTCAGCAAGGAGTCTGCTTCCCCACCCCACCCCTGCCTCTCTGCCTACTTGTTATCTCTCTCTCTGTCAAATAATAAATAAAATCTCAAGAAAATAAAATAAAACCTTTTATTTCCAAACATTGTCATAGAGCTCAATAATGTAGACCAAATCAGAGTCCAGTTTGATCAATGCACCTTGTCACTTATCAAACCCTTTCTCACCCTTATTTCTGCTTGCTCAATCAATCATTTACATTTCCCCTAACATGGTATATTACCTCACACCCCTGTATTTTGGCTCAGACTACTGGTCCATTTGTCGATATGCCTATCCTACCTCCCTCCTCCTCTTATCATGGTTCACCTGGTAAACACCTCTGCTTTCAGCATCCCACTGGAGATTCCCCTGAGCTATATGGACTTTTCTAGGGTGGAGGAATGAATAAGTAACCATGAAGAAGAGAGAATAAATCTGCTATGACAAATTTCAAAAATTGCCACAATATCAAAGTAGACTTCAGAACAGGAAATATCAGAAATAAAGATTAGTATTAATTAAAGACAAGTCAATTTACAAAGATATGTAACAATCCCAAATATGAATAAACCTAACAAATAACCTTCAAAAAATACATGAAGAAAAACTGATAGAATTGAAAGGATAAATACTAATCCATAATTATAGTTGGAACTTTTAACACTCTGCTTTCAGAAACTGATATAACTGGTAGAAAAGAAATAAATAGGGATATAGAAGACCTAATTAACACTATACTCCAACTGGAACTAATTTTTGGAACATTCAGCCACCAACAGAATGCATATTCTTTACAAGTAAATGTGGAACATTCACCAGGATACACCTTATTCTGGCCCATAAAACAAACCTAAATGAATTTAAAAGAACTGAGATCATACAAAGCATGTTCTCTGATCATAACAGAATTAAACTATAAATATAAAAAGAAAGATACCTATAAAATCTCCTAAATATTTGGGAAGTAAACAGCTCATAGATTATAAGAGAAACTAGAAAATATTTTGAACTAAATGCAAATGAAAATTCAATTTATAAAAGTTGGAGGTGCAGCTAAAGCGGTGCTTAGAGGGAAACTTACAGCATAACATGATTGTATCAAAAGAAAAAAAACTATCAATTTAGTGATACAAGTGTCTACCTTAAAAAATTACAATTTAAAGAGCAAATTAAATCCAAAGTAAGCCGAAGGATACAAAAGAAACTAGAATAACTAAAACAATTTTGAAATAGAAGAACAAAGTTGGAGGACTTGTGTTCCCTGATATTAAGATTTACTCTAAAGCTCTAAGAAACCAAGATAGTACAGGATTCACAAAAGAATAGACACAGACATTAATGGCATAGAGTGAAGAGTCTAGAAATATACCAATACATTTGTGGCCAATTGATTTTTGGCAAAGGTGAGAAGCATATTCAATGGAGAAAGGGTGGTCTTTTCAACAAATGGTGCTAGGATGGTTGGGCTTTCACAATCAAGAAAATGGACCTGAACTTTTATCTGACATCTCATACAAAAATTCAAATGGATTAGTGAATGAAATAAAAAATTTTAAGACTTTTAGAAGACAACACAGAGGGGCGCCTGGGTGGCTCAGTGGGTTAAAGCCTCTGCCTTCAGCTCAGGTCCTGATCCCAGGGTCCTGGGATCGAGCTCCGAATCGGGCTCTCTGCTCAGCAGGGAGCCTGCTTCCTCCTCTCTCTCTCTGCCTGCCTCTGCCTACTTGTGATCTCTGTCTCTCAAATAAATAAATAAAATCTAAAAAAAAAAAAAAAAGACAACACAGAAAATAATCTTTGTGTCCTTATGTTTGGCACAGAAGTGATACTTTTAAAAAAAGATTTTATTTATTTATTTGACAGAGAGAGACAGTGAGAGAGGGAACACAAGCAGGCAGAGTGGGAGAGAGAAAAGCAGGCTCTCCACCAAGTAGGGAGCCCCATGTGGGGCTTGATCCCAGGGCCCAGGGATCATGACCTGAGCCGAAGGCAGACGCTTAACCAACTGAGACACCCAGGTGCCCCCAGAAGCAATATTTGTAAAAGAAGATACAACACAGAAGCAATGTGTATAAAAGAAAAAGATAGGGGCGCCTGGGTGACTCAGTCAGTTAAGTGTCTGACCAGCTCAGGTCATGATCTCAGGGTCTTGGGAATGAGCCCTGCATCAGGCAACCTGCTCAACAGGGAGATTGCTTGTTTCTCTCCCTCTCCCTTTGTCCCTCCCCTTGCTGTGCTCTTTTTCTCAAATAAAATTTTTTTCTTTTTTCACAGCAGGTGCTCCAGTGGGGCGTGGATGCTGCAGCGGTCCATCCTCTCATGGCTTTCCCTCTGCTCCCAGGTCAGAGGCCACAGAAGAAGGAGCAGCTCTAGATTATCATGTGGGAGAGGGGTCACGGCACAGAACCCAAAAAACTTAACTTTAAAAAAAAATGACCCAAAGTTTTCATTTTGAAAAATTTTTGCCCTTTGCATTATAACTTTATAACTCTTCATACCAAAAGATGAAGTCTGTTTCCACATCTTGGATCTAGTCTTAGCTGGGTGACTTGGTTTGGCGAATAAAATGTGGCAGGAATAATGATGTGCCTAGGTCTTGTTAGAATATAAACTGAGCCATATAAAAAGAAGTTAAGAATTTATTTGGGCAAAAATTTATTTGAATCAGGAAACACCATATCAGAAGTGGTTAGGAACACTCTACCTATAGGAGTATGGGGAAGCAGCTGGGAAAGAGGCTTTTATAGAGAAAAGGAGGAAGCAAAGTAGGAAAATTGGTTAGCTGTAGCTTAAAGCCTATTTGGCTATGATTGGTTGTCCTAAGGAAGGGTTTTGATTTCATAATCTTGAGGCATTTACAGGCTTGGATTTTGGTCTACTTACCTGGGCCTAGGGCCACCTCAGTCTAATGGGCTCGTTTAATTAGTTGAACGTCTTCAAGAAAACTTGCATCCCTGACTACAGACAAATGAGGGAGTCCAGGGGCACCTGGGTGGCTTAGTGGGTTAAAGCCTCTGTCTTCAGCTCAGGTCATGATCCCAGGGTCCTGGGATGGAGCCCCATATCTGGCTCTCTGCTCAGCGGGGAGCCTGCTTCCTGCTTCCCTTCCTCTCTCTCTGCCTGCCTCTCTGCCTACTTGTGATCTCTGTCAAATAAACAAAATCTTAAAAAAAAAATGAGGGAGTCCAGGTGAGCCTGAACTGTTTGTCAACCCACAAAACACGAGCTATGAAGGTATTTGTTGTTTTAAGCCACTAAGTCATGGGGTGGTTTATTGGAGATCATTAACTACCAACTGAAAGTATTCACAGATGAAGTAACATATGAATTGTATTTTGAAGGATGAATAAAAGTTTCTTTTTATTTTTCTTTATTATTTTTGTCTTTTTTTGAAGGGTTTTTTGGGTGGAGGAGCAGTTCATGAAAAATACCTCCAGTCTATTCTGTCTGTGGCATATTGGTCTTATAGTGGTTACAGGGCATCCTGGTTACCCTTTCCCCCAAGCCATTGAGAAAATAGCACAGGATTATCTGGAACGAATTACAGAGTCCCTGCAATCTTGGGGGCAACAGCAAAGACTCCTAAAAATTTTACTGCCAGTACCACCCTATGGTATTTAGCCACACAATGCCTGATTTTGTTATTTAACTTTTCCTGTTTTGATACATTGTTGTCATGCCAGGACAGTGTCATTGTGAGGTTCAAAAGCAGAAACTACATCTTCTATATCTGCATCTCTTCCTACAGCAACAGGCATAGTCCTTGTCATTTAGATGCTAAAAGAAAAAAAAATTAGAGTAAATGAGGCTCATGGAGGGTCAGGTTTTTTCCATATTTTACATAGCCATCAACTCTGCTCTAGACCAGAGTGGGTGTTGCCACTTTAATTGTGGTGTCCTGGCAGAGGCCCAGGACGTAATTGTTGAAGACCCTTCCTTTTCTGCTAGCCACTGTTAAGTACAGAGGGTTCGTGAAAAAGTTCATGAAAGTCCCAAAGAAGCCAGACGTGATGGCACTGGAGGTTCAGTAACCATAGCCCTACAAAAGGCAGGATGATGCCAAGACGACCCTGTGGGAAACCAACACTGGAATCTGCTCACCTCCTCAATGCTGAGCTTCACTTGGATCCCCTTCATATTTGTCAATGGGTGTTTTAAGGTACATCCTACGGCCCTGGGTCAACTCTCTCAAGGATTTCCCCCAGGATTCTTCATTTGTACACATATGCTCATTATTTTTTAAAATGTTGAAATTATAGAAACTTATAAAGAAGAAAATATTGTCAGTTTTCTAATAAACTAGAAATAATAGCATTTAACATTTTGTTATACATTTGTCATATATATAGGAGTGTGTGTGTATAAATTTCACACTGATCAAACTTTTTTCCCAGTCAACAATATACCATAAACATCTTTATATCCTTCACTTCAGTACGCTGACATTTTGATATTTTGTCTATTTTATTGTATATCATGATTTATATAAATAATCCATTTTTATTGGCTGTTCAGGTTGTGTTCGTGTTTTGATTATTGTCAACAATGCTTCTATAATGCCCTTGTACATGCATTTTGGAGCACATCTTTGACCTTTGCTTGGGACATATCATAAAAGTGGATTTTCCCAGCTAAAGGATATGCATCTATGGCTTTTGCTACCATTTGTGATACTGACCTCTAGACATGTGAAACCAATTCACAGTAACATTGTATACTTTCTACACCTCTTCACATTTTTTATTGTCCCTCGATCTTTTTGTTAATCTGTCTCAAAGATTTTTAATGTTTTCTATGGATATTTTTTCTTATATTAAGTGCAAAAACCAGAGAATAGAAAAGAAAAAAATTAGCCAAGTGCCTTGTTTGCTTATTTTGTTTGTTCATTGCTGGTTTGTTTTTTTGTTCTGTTGTAAGTATGTCCAGAAAAGTAAAATTAAACTGGGTAAGCTTGACTCATAAGGAAGCTCCCTTTCATTTCCCTGGAGCAAGGCAGTGGAGTGCTCATAGGTCCTGATATTAGCAATTACTATTTTGGAAGCACAATGAGAAGTGACTACATTCCTCAGTGTTATCAAACTTTTTCCATTATCTGTCAAAGTTTCATTTCACATACTTTCTTACGGTCTGGGTATACCCTGTTGATGTTTATGATATTTCCTATATTTCTCTTTATCTACTTTTTAGCATGTTGTAGTCTAAAGATGAACTACGCAAAAAAAAAAAAGAGTCATATATTAAACTTGCAAAAATTGGAAACCAAAAGACCAGTATTCTAATACTCCCTCTGCTACCCACAGCTGAACACATCACTTAGACTGTGTGGGATCTCATTTCTGCATTGCAAATAGCTCTATATAACAGTCCCGGGGGGTAGTGGTGGCCGTAAATGGGGAAAGAATCTGTAGAGAGCCTTTATTAAATATCACTCGTGCCAGTTACTATATATTTATTACCTTGCTAAATAGGGATTATTTCCACTCATTTTTTTTTCTTTTTTTCTTAAGTAGGCTCCATACTCAGCACGGAGCCCAGTGCAGGGCTTGAGCTCATGACGCTGTGATCAAAACCTGAGCTGAGATCAAGAGTCAGATGCTTAACTGACTGAGCTACCCACAGGTGCCCCCTGCCCTCATTTTAAAGAAGAGGAATCTGAGGTTCAGAGATGTGAATGGCCCGGGTCATACAGTGAGTTAGTTAGTCATAGCTGTAACATAGAATCTAGGTTTGCCTAACTCCAAAGCCCTTTCTAGATGTGAGTATAATATATTATTGACTAATGAGTAGTTTATTAGCTCAATTTATTATAATTATTATATTATAATATTATAATATATAGCATATATAACTATTATAATTATTATAATTTATTACTCAATTTATTATTGAGTGATGAGTAATTTATTAGCTCATGAAGTATTTATTTAAGGCCTCCTATGTGCCAAACACTATGCTCACGTCTGAGAATTCAGTGAATAATTTAGATATTTTCTGCCTTATGAAGATTACAGTCAACTTGAGGTGGGAGGAAGAGACATTAAAAAGATAAGGACACAAATGTAGGATTATCAGTTGTGATTAGCACCATGAACAAAAGGGCATGGTGTTGTGTGAGAGAACAGGGGAGAGACCTAATCTGAATTGAGCAGTCAGGGAAGAAATTTCAGAGCCTGAGAAGGTAGCAAGGAGTTAGTCAGGCAAGGATGGGAAGATAATTTTAACCTGTCCAGGTGGACCAAGCTGCGAAGAGTGGAGAGCTGATCCAGCTGGCCCCCAACAAGCTCTTCAGGGGATGGAGAGGCCCTGATGATGGCCACATCTAGCTTTCTAGAGAAGGGCTGTGGCATGTCCAAGTGTGTGGTATTTCCTTAATACGTTATGTACTGGGGAGAGTCCTGTCCAGACGTGGAAGTGGCCTCTCCCTTCCCTTGGAAATTCTGGCATGCCATCCAGTTTTGCAACTTCCCAGTATGTTGCCAGTCAGCTCTGCTAACCTATTGGCCCCACAGCTCCTGGTGAATCTTGTGTTGTTCCTTGATCAGTTCTTCATGTTCTAATATCCACAGGGCAGAAAATGAGAGCCGAGCATGTTTAGCCACTTTTGTCTCCAATAATCTTCACTTTACATTGGGAATTTACATGCTAAGGATTCAGACATCTCAGAGAAAAGTTGCTCAGCCTTTTGACTAGTGATGTAATAATCATAGGCTCAGGAAATCTAGCATAGCAGTTTTTATTCAGTGGGGTCAATACTTTGGATAGCATTGGAAAGGATTACATGGAAGATGAGATCAAACTACATAGCTCTTTTGGATAATGGAACAACATTGCCTTTTCCAAAATGAGCAGAATTTCTGGATTACAGATGAAACTGAGTCATCTATTCTGGATAAGGGAAGGAGAGAGAACTTAACAATTGACAATAAGTGTAGATCTTTCTGGATAACGGGGGAAAGATGAAACTGAGGTGCTTTTCTCAATAACAGAGGGAAATAACCCAGAAAAGGAAGCGAGGTAGTAGCATCTTTGGCGCACAAGAACAAGCCAACAGGAGGGTGTGTGAGCAAGGACTTCCTTGTGTGGCCATCAAGCACAAACAGAGGAAGCTGTGCCTGAGGAGGCAGGTGCCCTGGAGTTTGTTTATTTCCAAGGCTTTCCATCACGGCTGCATATGGCCTGGGGCCAGTGGAGCTCACAAAGCCTCAGCCGCCATGTTCTTAAAATAGAGCATGTTGTGACCCTCTAGGTTCCGCAGTGACTGAGATACAAAGCTAAGCATCTTCTCTGAACTGCCCAGATGAGAGGACCTAGAAATCTACTCGAGGATGCTGTGAGGGGACAGTTTAGTCATTTAGACATATGAACTGTTACCAGTGGAGGGAAATTAGTCACATCCCGTACAAATCCTTCATTTTACAGTTGAGGAAACTGAGGCCTGCAGGTGGGAAATGACTCGTCCAAGGCCTCACAGGAAGAACAGAGCTGGGACAAGAGCCCAGAATCCCCGACTCCCAGCTTGATTCTTTACAATACCAAACTTAAAGCCATTTCATAACATGAGAGAATGGCTTTCGGAGAAATTGCTTGGGATGGAAATCAGAGACTGAATGGAAAGACTCAAGGAAATGAATACATTAACATTTAACGAAAGCCTTCTATGAATTAGGCACTGTGCCAGCCTCATGTAATCTTCTCAAAAATCCCCACGTTGGAGATATTATTGCTGTTTTACAGCTGTTGAAACGGAGACTCCAAGAGATTAAGTAAATATATGGCTGAGTAAGTATTTGAACTCAGGTCTGCTTGAAAATAGCCTGCGCCTTTCTACCTGAGCAGACTGGAAACATCCATGATTCTCAAGATCATCATTGATGTGTTAAAACCTGGGATAGAAATGAGGCAAGGCTAACAAGTGCCTGCCTTTTTCTGTGGTGAGCAAGTCAGGAGGAGCAGACCGCTCTTTCCTCAGGCCTGAAGGCAGGGTGATGAACAAGAACATCGACATTCTATCCTGAAGTCACAGTTTGTGTTATGGAGAAATGGTTTTCTGGATCAGTTCAGCATTTCTGATCTCATTTTAGGTATGGTTACTCCAAGGGCCGTTTTCCTTTTGGCCTATGTGGTCTCTCTGGTCTTATGAATACTATTTTTATCCCAATTGAATCACTTATATTGGGTTTTGACAGAGGTTATTTGTAAAGTTCTGTGTATAATTTGCTTCTGAAATACCACTGGCCAAGAACCACGAAATTCCTTTCCTCACTAAAACTCTCCTAGACGAAGTGCTTTAAGAAATGAAATCACCTTCGGATGAATTGTTAATAAGAGTTAAAGCTATAGCCAGTAGCATGGATATTTTTGGGCTCTTGGCCAGAAAAGAAACCATCTGTGTGCAAGAAAACAGGCCGACAATTTTGGACTCTGGTCTCCGGGGCTGCATTGTGCATTGACCTCACCGGTAATTACCCCAATGAATTGCCTTCGGGTTGTGTTCTCTCATCAGGGAAACCTCTCACCAATGCAAACCACGTGGGTTAAAATGAGAAAACAAAAGCCAAAACTCCTCCCCACCCATACCAGAAAGCCCCTCTGTCAGGGATCCCAGGTGGACCTGGGGGGCGGAGGGGTTTTGCTGTTGGAGGCAGAGAAGGGCTGGTCACCCCCGCGTGCCGTCCATAGGTGGAGGGCTGTTATTCTGGTTCCCGCCTATGAGAGGATACCCCTATTGTTCCTGAAAACGCTGACCAGGACCCACACTTCCAACAAAAATTCCTCGACCCCTACAACAGCAGCAAGAGCAGCGGCAGAAGCAACAGCAATAGAGACGTGTTTTGATGAATTGCAAGACGGATAGGGCTTGCCGTGCCCCCAGCCCTGCAGATACCAAATGCCTTTAAGATACAGCCTTTCCCATCCTAATCTACAAAGGAAACAGGAAAAAGGAACTTAAAACTCCCTGTGTTCAGACAGAAATGAGACTGTTACAGCCCGCTTCTGTGCTGTTCCTTCTTGCCTCTGACTTGTAAACAAGACCTAGTAGAACATGCGAATGGAAAGTCACAAACCTCTGTGTGTTTGAAAGGCTCCTTGGGACCTCATGCACATCTGCGGAAACTGGATGGAGAGATTTGGGGAAGCATGGACTCTTTAGCCGGCTTAGTTCTCTGTGGAGTCAGCTTGCTCCTTTCTGGTAAGGTTTGGCTTTGTTTTCTTAACTTAGTTTTTTTGGTTTGTTTTGTTTTTTTCGTTTGTTTGTTTTTAACGGAGTTAGTGATTCTGGGCTTTCTCACCAGCTGTTAGTGCTGGTTAACAAGGGGCAGCTGTGGCTTAGGCACTGTTTCTCCGGGACTTTCCATTTAATCTATGTGTGGATTAAAATGCAATGTCTTTACGGCATTGAACTGATTTTTCTAGAGTTTTCCTTCTGCATAATTGCCACCTGTGTTGCTGCAGACTCTATGAGAACTGATCAGGTCACTTTATTTGTAGAGATCCACTTACTGTGATACATTATTTGACTGCCCCTCACTTGGGATTGTTTCCTTATTAAAAAATAAACCCCATTTTACCTGCTTCAAAAAAAACTCCCATAATTTTGTGAAAAACGAAATTCATGCAGAGAATTATGGGACCCACTTACAGCAATGTGCAGATTGTCATTTTTAAATGAGAACAAAAACGCTTTTCTATAAGGATTTCATACCTATCCACATCCTATTTTAATCAAAACAGCCAAAGGCCAGGCTTTTTTTCTTTTTCTCTTAGACCTGGGGTCCGGACTTTATAATTTTTGTTAGATTTTTAAAAAATATTTGGCATGTAGTAATTTATAAAGTCTTCATTATCCCAATGGGATGAAAGTTGGGGCAGTTACCCCAATCCCCGGGCACAGGAGAGTATCGAAAGCTGCTGGAGAGCTCAGGAATGGTGGGTTTGGATGTTTTTGGATCTGGTATGTCTGTTGCTCAGATTCTCCAGATAGTGGCATGCCTCTTCTATTCCCTCACTCTGTGGGACACTGGCTGAGAGTGGAATGAAATCCTGACGTGCAAATCACAACTCTAATCGCCAGCAGCTTCTCCCTTTTAGTTTGAAAACATTCTATTATTGTAATGAAAATAGAATTGTTAGTGGAAATCAAATTGGGAAAATGTGCTGAATTCAATGGTGCAGACTATATTATGTTATTAGAAATGTATCCAAACATACATAAGTATGTGTTACATTATTTTCATCCTTTTCTATATGTTTGAAATACTATTTTAAATAGTCAAAAAATAATCCAAGAAGATAAGAGAATTGCAGGTGATTTGTCTATAGCTTTTCAATTTGCTTTCAACACCCAATTATATTGAGGATTTAATAATATTCTTAAGACTGTGTAATATAAACTGAGATGGTTTCAGTGTTTTATACAAATTATTAACATAGAAATGCTGATTTCTCTAGTAATAGGCACCTTTAAAACAAATAATTACCATGATTCCATTTTTATTTTGCTTTCTTTTCTGTGTGACATATTTATCAGTAACATGAAATCTGGAACTACTCTACGCCAGGGATTACAGTAAGGCAAAGCCCAGGGGGCCACAGTTGATCTGAGATACTTTATAAGTTAAATCACCTGTGTGCACACACATGCAAACACACACACACACACAGTTTTAATTCAGTTTTTTTCCCCTCAAAGTTACTGGATCATGGTACTTTGCAGTATAGGCTTAGACATAAAATCAGACAAAAAAAATTATGTGGCTGAAATAGTTGCTCTGTGTCTAGACCTTAGTTCCCTGGAAACACAGCCCTGACTTCAACAGGGAGAGGCTCAAGGAGAGGGATTTCATGCTCCTTTTGAAAAGAAAGGATGGGGTGCCTGGGTGGCTCAGCGGGTTAAGCCTCTGCCTTTGGCTCAGGTCATGATCCCAGGGTCCTGGGATCAAGCCCCACATCGGGCTCTCTGCTCAGCAGGGAGCCTGCTTCCTCCTCTCTCTCTGCCTGCCTCTCTGCCTACTTGTGATCTCTGTCTGTCAAATAAATAAATAAATAAAATCTTTAAAAAAAAAAAAAGGTGACACTAGCAAAGTTGGTTTCTGGGGTAGGTCTGCTGTATTGGAATCCTAACTAACTTTCCCAGTATAACCCTCCATGGACATGGATACACAGTGCTTGGTCATTGCAACAAGAATCCAGCATGATCATGTCTATACGCATAAGAGTCCATTCTTTTTTGGGGGTGGGGGGCTGGTGAGGCCATTCTTTACACCAAACTCCAGTGGTGCACCACTTAATGGAACACGGGACTTACGGCTTATGCATTTCTCCCTCTATTCCAGTGGGTTGTTTCTGATTCCTTTTTTCTCAACATAGAGGACTGAAACAATATGTCACATTTGCCTCAATGAAGGTGGCTCTGGGTGGCAGATACTGACCCATAAGGGGTTGGAAAAGGTATATAATTTTCAGAAGACTTCCCTAGATTGTGTACATTCCCCTCCCAAAGGAGAATCATGGCCAACTTGCAAACAAGTTCTCATAAACACACTAGCTTTTCCCTACTCTCCCATTCTCTCCAGTCAGGCTGTTTAGTCTAAAGAATTGTATATGCAGAAATACAAAATATATTATTCTTTGTGCTTTTTCATAGTATGTCCTATATGATCAACACTGACCCAGTGGTAAGTCTCTAGTAGTGTTCCTTCATATCTCTTTCCTGTTTCATTTGGCATTTTAAATAACAACTATTATCTCTAATAGTGGATATCTTGTCTGGGATGACAGTGGAAATTCGGTTACAAGGTCAGGGAAGTGGTCCCAGATGGAACCTTCTCTTTAGGGCTGGTCTTGGAAGGTTATATCAGGTCTGAGTAATCTAGGGTGGAGGTCCAAAAGCTGGGACTAGAGACATACCTGGGAATTACTCTCACAGGGAGGAGTTTTGCTTTCTTCATAGATGCTCCCTCCTAAGCATTGTCTTTGTTGGAAATGTCAGGATTTCCCTTTCAGCTCTATGCTGGGCGAGCTTCCTACAAGAGTTCTGGTTCTTTTAAGACATCTCTCGAGGAGGGAAGTACTCATCCAAGTCCATTTCAGAAGATTGTGCTGTGTCTTCTGAGGGATTCATATGGGTTTTTTCTGATATTATAATTTTTCTGATATAATTTTTATTTTTCTGATATTATATTTTTCTGATTTTTCTGATATTTGATATTCTGATATTTCTGATATTCTGATATTTCTGATATTTCTGATATTTCTGATATTTTCTGATATTATTTTTCTGATCTGATATATATTTGATATATATTTTCAAATTTTTCTGATATTATAAATTTGTCTACTAAAAAGATATGTGTATGATTGTATAACCTGCTTATTCCCTGTAGATGGCTTATTGGTTAGAATCTGTATTCAGATGATTTCTGAATACAGATTCTGAATCTGTATTCAGATGATTTCTCTAAGATGGATAAGTGGACCAAACCCAAAAGATATAATTTTAAAATGGATCAATGTGAAGTTTGGTTTAATAAAATGTATGTATGTATTTATGTTCAGTGTGAGAGAGTCTTGGTTTGTTGAAAGTTCTGGGGAATAATACCTACATTTTGGTGATACACACAATTCATAGGTGCCAACATGTGCTCTGTTTACTAAAAATGTAATATATAAGCTGCAACAGTTGACTTTAGTAGAAATATAAGGTCCACATTAGAAATGGTAGTCACTTGGGGCACTTGGGTGGCTCAGTGGGTTAAGCCTTTGCCTTCAGCTCAGGTCATGATCTCAGGGTCCTGGGATTGAGCCCCACATTGGCCTCTCTTCTCAGAAGGGAGCCTGCTTCCCCCCTCTCTCTCTGCCTGCCTCTCTGCCTATTTGTGATCTCTCTCTGTCAAATAAATAAATAAATAAAATATTTTTTAAAAAAATGGTAGTCACGTTACTGCTCAGAGAATATCCATTAAACACTGAAGAGATTGAGAAATTTGACAGCAAACAGTGGGCAAGCAAGAAGGTAAGTGCTTTAGAAAAATATTTAGCCAGGAGAAAAGAGATGAATTTTTAAGGGTTTCCATAGAGAAGACACCATAGAGTGACATTGTATTTTGCTAGATCTCACATACAAGGATGAAGGGAATTTGGCTTGATTGATAGAAAGTTTCTGAATATTGGACCACCATCCCCATGATGAGTGAGCTCCCACACTGGAGAATGTGGAGGCATAGATGGGGTGATCCTCTAGCAGGATCATCTGAAGACACTTCTCTTTTATATCCCTTTCATTTTACTGTTTGTGGCTCCTCCCTGATCATTTAAGTGGAGAAGAGTTCAGAAAAGCCACCAACATCTTTGCCCAGTGAAACCAACATGGGTGTTTCCTGAATTTTAACTCAACATGCCTTATGAGGAAAAAAAAGCATATGTGTACATGTGCTGTGATGACTCTTCTGAAGCCACTACTCTTGGAGACTGAGGTGGAGCTAAAAAACAAAAAACCAGGAGAAACAGTGAAGAGTATGCATTGTGAAACCACAGATCTGGGGTTAAGCTCAAATTTGATGACTATGGGAATGTCACTTGACTTCTCAAAGCCACTGTTTTCTCAACTTTTGTGGATGAGAGGACTTCCCAAAGTCATTATGAGCATCATGTGACGCAAGTAGAGAGCTTAGCCAGTAAGAACTTCCTTAATAAATGAAGCTAGTATAATAATAATAAGTGTTTCTGTGAGGAACTCTGCACTAGTTCAAGTCTAGTTCAATATTTTCCAGCATGTAGGGAAGTCACTGCTCAGAGGCACTCTCCTTCTAAAAGACATCAACATAATCTAATTCCACAAATTTTATGCTTGTCTCTGTCCATGTGGGCTATTATCCAGTGCTTCCCCTCACCTCCTCTTCATCCTTGCTCTAGGCTCTTTGCATTTAATCAGGCCCATCTCTACAATCTGTGCATTCTTTCCTCTTGGATCTTGTTCATGCTCCTCCATCCATTTGGAAAGGACATTCTCCATGCCTACTCTGCAAACACAGTTCAACTCAACCTGCCTAGGCCAAATTTTCCTCAATGATCTTCCCCTAATCCTCAGTTCCCTTACCATATAGGCAGTGTCTTTGTGATTTGGGCACATACACTTAGCTACATTAGCCTCTAATATTTTTGGCAAGAGATGTTACTTCTTTTTTATTCCCTATAGTGCATGCATTTGATGTTGAATAATCTTTATTGGATAGAGTTTAATATGCCGTAAAAATAAGAAATTATTGGTATGCCACAAAGGCCTGAAAGAAAGAGGGAATGTTGTAGAAAGGGTTTTAGTAACATTGAAATAATAATGACAAAAATAACATAATAGGATGACAGTAAGCAATTTCATGTAAATAGCAAGTGGTATTTGCTCAAATCTTAAAAGGTTAGCTTATGTTCTATATATGATGTGAACAAGGTCAAAAGAAAATTCCTTTATTCCCTTAGATGTGAAACATAAAAAAAATTAATGAAGATGGGTCTAACCTGGCCTTTACCTAATATTAGATATTGTACTATTATTGAATTTCACCCAAAAGATAGACTCTTTATTCAATAGACTTTTGAATTATTGCCCACCTTTTCTTTGTTCATTTATTCATTGCTTTACTCAACTATCATTTCAGTCAATGAAGACATATTGAGGATTTAGTTTATGCCAAGTACTGTACTACTTATGAGGAATGCAAAAAAGGATGAGTCATTTTTTCTCCCTTCACATTTTAGTAGGAAAGAAGAGTATAGGCAGATGAATTATGTGATGTGATAAATGGTACCATAGGGATACATACAAAATCAAGCTTTTCAAGAGCTACAAAAACTATTAGTGACTTCAATAATAAAACAAAACTTTAAAATCTAAATTAAATGTCTAAAAACCTAGAATGTCAACTTCATTAGTTGCTAAACATAGTATGAATAAAATGAATAATACTTGACAACAATCTGTAGGTTAGATTTTCCTCACTTTGCACGAATTCCTAAATAGTTGTGGATATTGCCAATTATTGCCAATTGTAATTATAAGTTTCTCACAGCCAAATGATTTGAAAACTAAGAATATAAAAGGAAAGGGAAGAAAGCACTTCCCATTAGAGGGAGCAGGGAGTGTGGAATAGCAAGGCAAGTTCAAGGAAGTGGAATAAGGTTGGAATGTAGGGTGGGAGTGGAGAATTATGGTTGGGGTCAGAAAGGGAAGGGCCTTGTAGACCATTTTAAGTAACTTGTACCTCATTCTGTACATGTTGAAATTTAGTATGGTGTTTGTCCTATCATAGCTGATTTATATCGTGGAAAATTCACTGTGATAATGGTATGGAAGATGGGTTAATCTGGCAGAGAGTATCAGCCCAGACTAATAATGTTGCTTTTCAAAACTCCAGGAAGGAGGGCCTGGATGGGCAGGGGTGTTGAGAATGCTTAGGAGGTGAAGCTATAAGGGTTGGTAATGCATTGCATTTGGGAGATTGAGTGATAGGGGACAGAATAAGGATTGCTCTGTGGTTTTGGTTTGAGTAATTGTGGTAAAATTCACAGTGCTGGGAAAGGCGGCAGAAGGAACTGGTTGGAGATGAGCTGAGATGAAGCCAGTCATTTTGTTCATGTTCACTTTGAGGTTCCATGAAAAGGGAAATGTTTAGCAAAATTGAGCACTCTGGGTCTGAAGCTTAGATAAAGGAGGCTGGGCAAGGGTTTGAGACATCGGCATCCTTGGTTTATGGGAAGTGAAGCCATGGTCACGGATGTGTACAAAAATTAAGGGATGAAAAAGAGGAAGTCAAGGGTTCTATGAAGAAGCAGTCAGGGAGTTGGTAAGAGAAGTAAATCTAATCAGATTTCTTTTCTGGAATTTTAGAGAATTAGTGTGGCAGTAGCTAAAGAAGAAGAGCTTTTTAAGAAGAGGAGAGTAGGATGGGGACAGCAGAGTGACAGTCCCTGGGCTTGACGTGGGGGCACCAGATTATAGGTGTGTTGTTTTACAGCACACCAGCTGCACTCATAACATTCTGGACCAGAACTGGAAGGGATGTCAGACGATCAGTTGGCATCACTCCCAGCCTTCAGGAAAGGGAATGTCTAAAGTTGCCTCCCTTATTTCTGGAATTTCAAACTGATAACCGAGTTCCCACCAGTCTGGCCAGACTATTCCTTAACTCCTAGTACACGTGCAGAATGTTTTTTAGCTTGACCTGTGCCTGCTGTTCCTCTGCACCCCATCCCCCTACTACCTCCACTTGTCCCTTCAGGAATCTGACCATCCTTCTCTCCGTGTTTCTTTATCAAGGCAGCAGGGGCAGGTGTGGGGGCGTGGGTCTGCCAGATGGACAGAGTCCTCTTTTCAACACATGTGCTGATGAGAGGGAGTGAATTCCTTCTGCCCGGCTGTTCCCTGTGGGACATGGTATGGATATGACAGGGGAGCCTGTCCGGCGGCCAGATGACAGACACTGGTGGGTGGCTGCTCTTAGCTTTCTGTTGGCCACTGCCCTTGCTCAGAGTTTGACCAGTGAGGTGTATATGGTGGTCACACCCATCTCAGCAGATCTGTCAGCTTTCCCGCTTTTGTTAGAGGGTGATATCATGCTTCCTGGGGGGAGTGCTGGAAGACAATGCTCGGCCACTTTTCTCCAGATACAATAGGCGGAGTCAGGAAGGCAGTATTGACATTGCTGGGGCCAGGGAGGCACTCAGAGCTCTGCGGCCGTCAGATGGTGAACCAGCTTAACCTTGGCACACGGGGCCTAGGTTGTGCAAGGCGTCTGGCTGCAGAGCCAAAGGGGACTCCGCCCTGGGGACAGGACTGCTTTAGACATCTGGGAATCTGGGATGGGCTTCAAATTCTGATCCCTCTGTCACAAACAACCACAAAACAGTCACAGTACCGGATAACAAAAATGACTACCATAGACTGAATGTCTCTGTGGCAAGTATTTAATAGGATTTTTCATAACTCACAACAATCTTGCTCAATAGATAATATTATTTTGTAAATAGATGGTAAACCTGAGGCTCAAAAAGTGACTTGCCCAAGGTTAAACACTAAGACCTGCGTTATTTTGGACTGCCTAGCATTCCTATTTTTCAAGAGCTGTCGTTAGTTCCCTCCGTGTGACACTGATGGGACTGCCAGTCACTGGCTGCAGAGTGTACCGCTCAGCTGACCACAGCAGCTGGTTTGCCCAGTGAGGACGCTGACCACCCAGAGCTCCCAGCTTCCCTGGACAGCTGAGGGAGACTGGTCTTTGGCAGCAGAGAATGCGTTCAGTTGCACAGAGAGAACAGAACCATGGCAGGCGCTCTGCGCTTGTTGGAGTGTTGAGTCCAGTGGTTTTAGATCAGAGACCCACCCCTGTGCCTTCCAATTATGGGAACCAGTTACCTTCATTTGCTTCCACTATTTCGAATACACATACGCATATATATCTATACATATACCAATCATAATTTCTTGAATACTTTTAATGCAAAGCTAAGAAAACATGAGTTAAAGAGAATGGTTAATAGAATAATTGTACAAGCAGCATGTAGAGTCAGTAAGAATCTGACTGTGATACATAAATTATGCAGTTTGGGACACATTGCTCTAAGCGAATGAGTTAGCTAATCTTTTTTAGAACTCTGTGTGTCCAAATAAAAGATAGAAAAGTAATTAGGTATATAATTAATACTATCCGAGTGAGATGAGCAAAGTGAAGGTATCTGTGGTGATCAGCCTGTCTCAAAGGACAGTCTAGGACTCTAATCTTGCTTTTCCCAGTAAGCCTGGAAAGTGGGCATTTGTTAATAAATCACAGATACCTAGTTTACCTCTTGGGCATACTGGGCATCCATGAAAATAGGCTGAGCAGTCAGCTAGCAAGCCAGGAGTCATTGTCAACCAGGGGAGGAATGGGTATGTCAGTGATAGTCACACATTCAGGCTTACTTCTTCTGAGCCCTTTCTATGTCCTGGGAATCTGCTAGGCAATGCAGTTAGAAAGATAGTTAAGAGAGGCACATAACCTCCAGGGCCTTGTGGTCTGCTGGGTGAAAAGCTCTTTATTGGAGGCAGACATGGGGAGCATGGGAAATGGGTGGAGGTGGTAATCCTGGAGAACAGGAGTCTTGCCAAGAAGGTGACGTTTGAGGAGGATGAATAGGATTATGTTTTATAGAAAACCAGGAGTGAGAGTGAGGAGTAGAGCATTCCAGGCAGGGGAAAAAGCATGAAAATGGGGAATAGAAAGTTTAAGAATCATTGGTACACTGGTTCTACGTGGCTATACTCCAGGGCACACTGAAGAAGGTGGCAGGGGATACAACTGGGGAGATGAGTGGGGAAGAGAAGGTAATTTGGTTTGAGATGGGCTGAGTGGGCAGGGACAGCGTAGGGAGGCTTCTGGGAGTTATTAGTAATGTAGGGTGAAGTTGTGTGAGGGAATGAGATTGCCCAAGAAGAAGACAGCAGAGTGGGTCTGGGAACACCTATATTAGGGGGTGAAATGGGTAGAGGAAGAGGAAACTGAAGACCTTCAACGAGAGAGGCCAAGGGTGAAGGGAATTCAACCACATCAAAAGTTGCAGAGGCAGGGGCAGCGTAAAGAGAGGGACTAGAGAACTGGGCAATTTGGGACTGTGCGCTGCAGAGCATTCTTAGTGGTTGGGCTGGGCTGGGGTTGAGGAGTAAGTGGGAAGTGGGGAAGTAGAGTAGGTAAGTATAAATTCCTTTCTGAGAGATGTCCCTTATCCAGGCAGGTTCCCGTTACCATGTGCTTTTCTCTAAGCTTAATTCTGGGTGATCTGGTAGAAGGTATGAGGTCCTCTCTGCCAAGACTGGCTCGAGGTGCTAGGAGGATAACACAGAGGTCTGGAGATAGTAGGGAAAGAACTCTTCCATCACAGACACCCTCTCTTGCCCCTGGATGCGGTCCCAAGTTACCTGTATTGGGGAATTACTTTAGTTTCACAAACATGGTAATAGAGGTCTTCATGGAATAGAGTCTTCATGGAAGGGCCGCACATTAACCGTTACATAGAGTAACAGAATAATAGAACTGTTCAAGACTTAAAAGATTATTTAATCCAGCATTTCTCAATACCAATTCCAGGAGAATCCTAGAATCTTTTATTTTTATTTTTTTGTGTATGCTAGGGAGCTAACACATGGTACCTTAAGAAATACTGACTTGGTTCAACTTTCCCATTTTATAGATGCCAACACTGAGGCTCAGCACTTTGGTTAAACCCACTCAGCTCATTAGAGGCTAAGTTTTTCCCCTTTAACAGAGAATGTGGAAGGCAATAGAAACTAGAGCTTAAGGCATGTACTGTGTCGTCAAACTACCTTTTTGAGGGTAGTTTGTTATCATGTTATGCCTTCAGCTCAGGTCATGAACTTAAGCAGCATTTTACTGCTGCTTAAGTTAGAGCCCCCATATCATCCACTTACAAATTCCTTGTATTCTTTTTTAAATGCTTAATGGACACAGCTGTAAGGCCCCCTAGCAGCATTGGCTTGCTTTGTGCCGCCCCGCCCTCCCATCCCCCTTCCCCCTGTGGATCTCACACCCAGAGTCAGCGGTGCTTTTCACACAAATAGTCTGCCAAGAGGTGTGGAACTAGAGCCAGAAACCCAGGGCAGCTGCAGAGGCTCAGCCACATCTAGAGGCTTGCAGAAATCTCCAGCAGGCCTGGCCACAGCCCCGATCACTGAGTGACTCTAGAGAACATAAGGTATCAGCAAAGTGTGATTTCAACATGAGTAATACATGCATTCTGCCAGCTGCTTCTGGAATGAAACAAACAAACAAACAAAAAGAAACAGTTTTGTTGCCAGCCAGGGAGAAAAAAAAGATCACCATTAATTGCATCACTGTCTTCCTAGTAAAGCTGGGGAGAGTCTGTGACCCAGGCTGATTTCTGTTAGAGAACCTCTTTTTCTCTTCTAGGGAACATTTTCTGATGGAACTCATGGCTTATCACCCCTGCCAAGCCCACATTTTCACTCTACCCAGGTTATGAACACAGGCCGTGGGGGCAGGAGATTCTGGTCTGGAGCTCCACACACTGTGACCGCTGTGTGACCCTGGACAAGTCCTTTGCCCTTTCTGCAGAATGGAGATATGTTACCCCTCTAAGAGTAGTGAGGATTACATAATATAAGTAGATCAGAGGTTCAGCAAGTGCAGTTTCATAAAAAAAGCTCAATAAATATTAGCTATCATTATTATTTCTTATGTTTCCCTATGTTCCGAAGAGCTCCCGGTTGCTAAGAATCTTTGTAAATGTTATTCTATTCATTCGATCTCATTTCAACAACTCCTTCCTTCCCAGCCTATTCTAGTCTATGAACATTTCTTGAGCTCGTCTCTGTGCCCCACCCTAGGTCAGCAGATGTGAAGATAAATAAAGTCCCTGCTGCTAAGGGGGTCTGCCGGTGGGGTGGGATGTACCGATGGCCGTCCAGTAGGTTCTCATCATTCAGAATAGTTCTATAAACCGCGAACACAGGGTTAGATTCAGGCAAGTCACCACATTTTTGTCACCCAGTTGATACACCTAGTTTTCTGTGTGTTTTGTTTAAAGGCAAATCATTTAGCACATGTGGCTGATGGATGAGCATGGAAGTCAAGGTCCACAGCACTAACTGCTGCCTGAACAGAGCTCCTCTAGCACACGGAGCTTCTTCTGAGGCACATCACCGCTTTCTCATGCTTGGGAACATGAGACAGCACTTTGACACTTGGGGACACTTAAACTTGGGGCCGTTTCATTTTTTTTCCTCTTTTGGGTTTGTATTAAATTTTTTTTGAGTACAGTTGGCGCACAATGTTACATTAGTCTCGGGTGTATGGTATAGTGATGTGATGTATTGATACGTTATGCTACATTCATTGCCCTCTGTCCTGGTACATCACTATTCTGGTATCATTGACTGTATTATGATGTGCTTTTTATTTGTTTGGGAGTCATTTTTTTTAAGATTTTATTTGAGAGGGAGAGAACACCAGCAGGGGGAGGGGCAGAGGGAGAAGCAGGCTCCCTGCTGAGCAGGGGCCAGACCTGGGGCTTGATCCCACAACCCCAGGATCATGACCTGAGCTGAAGGCAGAGGCTTGAGTGACCCAGGATCCCCTAGGAGTCATTTTAAATGGTGAAGTTGCCAATTAATACCACAAAAAATGTGGAAAAAATAGCACTAGGTATGATGTTTTTACATCATAAAATTTACAGTTGGCAACATGGGCATCTGGAGACACCCTGAGCCACAATGGGGTTGATTTTGAGGTTATAAATAAACCGTAAGCACATTGACAGGTACAGAATAAACAAATGAGGATAGACTGTTGATACAAATGACTCAACTCAGGTGGTAATAAAATATCCAGAGACAGTAGAGGACAAGCACAGGAGAGAGAGAGAAATGGGATCCATCTGGGATCCCGATGGCAATGAGGTGTTCAGAAAGGCATTTCTGACAAGCAGACATGGAAACATGGAGGGATGACAGTATGGCCCCAGGTTGGGGTTCAGGGATGGAGGGCTCTGGGCCTTACTGTGCGGTCCGACTTGACTGGATACCTTTCGGCAGGCCTCTTCTAGCCCGCGCTCACCTAGAAGCAAGACCCAGCACTCTGAGACTCCAGACACATGAAACAATCTGACTCCGCGGTGTTAGTGAGTAGTAGACTACTTAGTGGGTCGAAGGGAAAGATGCTTTGCATTGAACAGTGGCAGAACGTACTGAGTTCATAAATAGACCTCTCTCTATTTCTCTGGCAAAGTTCATCTCCAGCTCCCAGTCTCCTGATTTCTCTTCCCTTGCTCCACTGCCTGCACGATTCCAGACCATTCCATTCTCACCCCCACTTGTACATACCACTCAGCCAATGAAAGGCCAGCTAGTTATCCGGCCCCCTCTCCTCTGGAAACTTAGCAGGAGCCCAGTATTGTGAGTCCAGCATGGCTTTGGGGAGTTTTCACTCTATGCTTCATTTCCCACTTATCCAAATACTCACTCCGTGAAATATTTTCCTTCAGAGTTTGGCATAAGCGATAAAGAAGTACAAGGTCCCAGATGAGTTACCACTCCCTATTACTGCCAGTTACTTCTGATGGAGTATTTTCTCATCTTGGACACATGACCCATGGTTGCTACAGTTTCTTAAGTGCCTCATCCAGGCTCTAGCCACATTAGATATTTGATAAATGAATAGATTTCCACTGAACTGATGATTTGGGGGAAAGGAGACATTTTTATAATGTTTTCCTCCTTAAAACTTATGGGTAATTTTACTTACTGTTATTTTCTTACACCTTTTACGAGGTTTTGTAATTCTCATCACATTAAGTTCTAAACATTTCTTCCTAATGATTCTCATCAAAATTTCCAGTGATACCATTTTTGAAACTTAAAATAATTGTGAATTTTATCTTGAGGAATAAGCAGAAGGAGCAGCTAAGAAAATTCTGGGGGGAAGAAAGTAATTCTTGGGAATAGTTCTATTAGATCTTAAGGGTATCTTAAGGACATAGTACTATACTACAGTAACAGTGGGGTACAGAACAAGAGTCTGGAGACACAGATGACAGACTAAAAAAATCAGAACCAGACCCAAGTTTATATAAAATTTTATAATCTATAAAGGATACAAATCAGTGGGGAAAGGAGTAATAGTTCTGGGGAAATTAGTTTTCAATTTAGAAAAAAGAACTGTCTAAAAAAAGCCATCTGTTACCACACACCAAAACAAATTCTAAATAGATTAAAGAGTAAATGCAATAAGTCAAGCCATCAAAAGAAGATGGAATTGAATATTTTTTGACATTTTATATGGAGAAAAACTTAAGTTTAAAAACAGTGGAAGAAACCACAAAAATAATAAACTTAGCTACATAAATATTTAAACTGTTAATTTAACAATAAGCAAAATTAAAAGGCAAAGAAAAAAAGAGAACAATATTTACAACAATTATGTAAATAAGCAACTAAAGTATTTTCATAAATGAAGCTGATTGAAATTGATACAAAAAATCAAAAACATCAACAGTAAAAGAGGAACAAACAATTCACAGAGAAAAGATAAATGGCTAGTAGGCTTGTGAAAAAGTTCATTCTCTAAATTAAAGTAAAATCAAAATAAGATGCTATTTTTCTACATCAAACTACCGACGATTAAAAACCAAGTGGGGATATTTAAGAATACATGGCTAGGGTTGGTGAGATGAGTGTGTTTTCATACAATGTAGCTCTTTAAATAGAAATTTAGAAAAGCAAAGCAAATTTTTACAAGATTTAAAATGTTGTAAGGTTAAGTTAAAATTTAGGATATAAAGTGTTCTGCTTTAACCTAGGAAAAAACCCTATATACGTTGGTTTCTGCAGTTCCTCTTTGTGTATACTCTGGAGAAAAAATAAAGGATATACATCAAAATGTTAACAAGAGTAAAAATGTTTCCTCATAACCATTTCTTCTCACTGTATTTGGATCTCAATGTCCAGATTTGGATAGGCTTGATCTGGTATTTAAAGAAAGATTTTATGGAAAGAATATATATTTTTAAATAGTTTACATTCTGAGTGTTTTAAAAAGAAGATTAAATACAATACTTCTGTAGTTTTAGAGATACTCCCTGATGATCATTTTTATCCTCAAATTGTTACTACCTAAAGGATAAAAGTAATATGAAAGGAACCCACATTTATCAGGACTGCGGTCTATTTTGCATACATAAAATGTCAGTGACTGTCAATATATTAATTCATGCTGTGTGAATACAGGAAAAGATTCTTGGAAGAGCAACCTCTTCCTTGGACATTTTTATCAGGCCATTCAGATGATCTATTGAAATAAGACCAGGAGAGACGGAGAAATGTTTCTTTCATAGGATTCAGTTAATTTTTGATGTTTTGGAATAAAAAAGTACTATTCAAATTGGAACTCTGTGTAGTTATTTCAAATTATAACATTTGTATCATTAGCTTCCTTAAAATGTATATTTTTCTATAAAAATTTGATTATAAAAATACTGACAGAAGTATTTCATGTTCCTATTGAAAAATTTGGATATGCAGAAAAACATTTTAATATATAAATGAATTTTATACATTTTAAACATACAAATATATTAAACACATGTTAATATATAAAAATATGATAATATATAAATACAGAAATAATATATTTACCAAGGGGTCAAGAGAGAAAGAAATATTAAGAGACAGACTGAGAGGCATAGAAATACAGATCTGATTATTTGGTTTTAAACATCTGTTAATTATTGTCTTAAGGCATAAACCCAGTTTTGCTGGCTCCCTTTTATGATGGGAACTGAGAGAGGGACAAAAAAGGGGTCTCAACCACAGCATCATTGACCATAAATCAGAAGGGCCATGCAAACTGAAGGCACGGAGCTAAGCAAGGTCTTTTCTTTTTTTAAATAAGATTTTTATTTATTTAATTGAAAAAGGGTGAGAGAGAATGAGGGGGGAGAGGGACAGAGAGGGAGGGAAAAGCAGGCTCCCCACTGGCAGGGAGCCTGACACTGGACCTGGAGATCATGACCTGAGCCGAAGGCAGACCCTTAACCCACTGAGCCACCCAGACGCCCCTAAGCCAGGTCTTCTAATGATGCCATGTTATACTCAACCAAGCCCTGAAACAAATACTTTCCTCTTGTCGCTGGACAAGAGGCCTCTCATCACTTAGACTTAACCCTGAGGGATGAAGTGAGAATTCAGGGAAGTGTGAAGAATGAAGCTAAATTTCAAGAAATGGAGTTGGAATGTCATCTACATGTTACTTGTTCATAAAGAAGACCTATTGCTATTAATGAAGAAGAGGGTCATGGCTTGTTTTAGGGTCACAAGCCTTGAGAATGTCTAGGAAGGCCTGGTGTCGAAGGGCATTTTTCAAGATGTTGTGTCCTTCTAGCTCTGTGTCTTTTGCTCTGCAGGTCACCATCTCCTTGTAAACCAGAGGGGCCACAGACAGCTGAGTTTGCGGAAGGTGAGGACGGCAGTCCCCAGTGCCCTTTTCAATCTTGCATCTTGGCCCCCTTTGTTACCACAGTGGCTGTCATGTGGCCAAACCCGAAGGCCAGTGTCCTCACCTTCCTGTTGCCCTTTAGAATTTGTATGCAAACTAATTACCACAGCATGTCTGATCTTTCTACAAATCTACCATTAGGTAGGCCAGTGGCTCTCATATTTGCTTTCTGGGGCCCTGGAATCGTGGGGGGCACCTGTGTGTCTGGCACACCTGACCAAAGTGAGTGAATGCCCGTTGGTCTCCGGCCCTACGCCCCTACTTTGCCAACTTCAATCAAGGTTACTCTACTTTTTATGCAGTTAACATCATCTTCTATATAATATTTCACTTGGTAAAAGGACGCCTTTGTTTAACAGAAGTGCACGGGGAAATAGCTGACATCAGTTACAAGATACACTCGGGCAAAGATGGCCCTGAGCTGGGCTGGGTAGACACGTATCCCATATGAGGAATTATTGGCTCAATCCTGGCTAGAAGTACAGGTTTTGAAACTGAAATAGGAAAGCTGATGGGTTTCTTTATTTACTGTAAACCAGAAACCAGGTCATCATGTCTATCTGTAAAGGCTGATAAAGTTTTGAGAAAGTTTGAGAGACTCTTCTGGGAATAAAGGGCATGTATTTTTAAGCCATGAGCTTGCTAACACTGATCTTAGTGTTATGGGAAAGATTGTTTGCAAAAACAGAATTTTGGCTGGATATGGATATGGTATGGATATTAATATTTTATATACTTGAATTGGGAGTTAACAACATCTCATTTATTCTGTGAGATTTACTGCCAACAAACCCGAAGTTGAAAAAGTCCTTTGGAAATCTATTGAATACGTATGGATATTCCCTTTTAAATTGACATTTGAGTGTTGATCCCTTTCACACATTAAAATTTTGAAATTAACCACTCAGACCTCAGCAATCAAGTTTTAATTTCAAGCAAACATAATAGAGCAAAAAAATTATCTTCCTTTGAATACATTTTACATCACACAATCTAAGAACTAAAGTCAATTTGATCTAGTTTTGAACTAGGAGCCAAGCTTAGGACTATCAGAAATTCTTTTTGAAAACTAGGGCTCTGGCTGATGAATCCTCTTTTAAAATTCAGAATCCAGGGATTTTGGACTTACATTCCTAAAGCAGATGGTAAGTCTGGTTTTCCAGTGGTGGTGACCTTAGACTTAGTCATTCTTAGAATCAGATTTCATTATCATTAGAGAAACCATAGATTAAAACTTCATGGCCCCTACTAGAAGTTAAATCCATTTGAAGATCCAACCCATTAAAGGAATGGAGGCTTAAGCAACACAGCCCAGGAAGCCGGATGTAGAAGGAACGTAGTTCTGAATTTTCAGAAGCTGATAGGCTGAGGGAGACTCATTTCTTGCCTCTGTTTGTGTTGCTTCTCTGGGCTGTTACTATCTGGAAAAAAAAGAGAGCAAAAAGGTGTGAAATAAATTTTAAAAAGGATCCTTGTCCTAGCGCGTCATTATTGTGCGGGATGGTATTTGACAGCTCACTCTCTGGACCCTGTTTTCTCTGGATCTAGGATAAAAATGCTACTATAAACTTGAGCTTTTCCCTGTGATGGGGTCTGCAAGCAGGATCACCCCTCGAGGGGGTGGAGTTGTGCCTATTCTGCAGGACAGCAGACCCTATTTTCTCCTCATCGGTCTCACAGCTTTAGGGAATACTGAGGTCATCATCGTCTTCCTTTTTTTTTTTTTTTTTTTAAAGATTTTACTTATTTATTTGACAGAGATCACAAGTAGGCAGAGAGGCAGGCAGAGAGAGAGGGGGAAGCAGGCTCCCTGCTGAGCAGAGAGCCTGATGCGGGGCTCGATCCCAGGACCCTGAGATCATGACCTGAGGCGAAGGCAGCGGCTTAATCCACTGAGCCACCCAAGCGCCCCTTTGTCACACACTCTTCACACATCATAGAATTTACAAAAATCGTTCTGTATGATGTAGATCTACACATTTATCCATCCTCAGCAAAATGCTAAGTGGTCAGGATCCTCCTTTCCTTACAATGACACCGCGAAGGCACAGAAAGCTCAGTCATTCGAGGATGGGTCTGTGTTACATGAATACCATGTGGCAGATCTGGGACTCAGACACCGGCTGCTGGATTCCCCAGGCTCTGACTGGGAACTGCATGGCTCTGCTTCTCAGCCAGGCTTCCCTCCCTGGCCATTTCGCTGTGATAGGGTCGGTTTTGAGATAGGCGTGGCAGGGCACCTGGGGACTGATACAAAGTTTAGACCCATCGCCACCGTGAGAGGCAGGACTGTAAATCCAAGACTTAGCATGCAGAACACAAGCCCTTTGCTTTCCTTCCAATGACTTCATTTCAAAAAATGTTTATCTTTTATTCTGTGTGTCTACTACCACCATCCAGAGATAGGCACTGTTAACATTTTCCAGATAAGATTGAATTTTATATCCCTCCCTATGGAATTCACATGCCTCCTACCAGGTTTCCTCTGTGAATTCCCAGGGCACTCCCATTCCCAGGGTTCCCTCCTACACTAAGTTTGGCTTCAGTCTTCATTTAATTTATGCATGCACCCCTTCCTCGCTCTAGTCTCTGTTCTACTTTTTTTTTTTTTTTAAATTTAAACTGTCTACAAGCTAGACACGCAGCTCAGGCTTTTATACCTCAATTAAAAATTAAAAAAAAGGCAACAGTTGCTCAACACACAGACGATGCATTTGTGACTATAACGCACTTGAGTTGAACCAGAGGTGGGGTTTATCCTGTGGCGACGCAGACACACCTGCTTCCTGAAGTCCTTTAGCTGCCCGTGGTACTGCTCAGACCTTCTCTTTTTTTCTCCTCTTTCCTTTTGTGCCACCCACTGGGATTATCTTAAATTTATGAGTTAGTTTAGGAAGAGTTATTTTTCCACTTTAGAACACAGAACATTTCTCCGTGTCTTTAGAGCTTTTTTTTATCTTTCAGTAAAACTTCATAGATAGTTTCATAAAGGTCCTACACGTTTCATATTGAGCTATTAATACAACTGTGATCTACAACACCATTCTTTTTTTTTTTTTTTTAAAGAGATAGCAAGAGAGGGAACACAAGCAGGGGGAGCTGGAGAGGGAGAAGTAGGCTCCCCGCTGAGCAGGGAGCCTGATATGGGGCTCGATCCCAGAACCCCAGGATCATGACCCGAGCTGAAGGCAGACGGTTAATGACTGAGCCACCCAGGGGCCCCTACAACACCATTCTTGCCTGCTGGGAACCATAGACGTATTTACAGAGAATGAATCCTTTAATAAAGGGCTGAAGTGATTTGCTAATATTTTATTTGGGATTTTTGCTTTTTCATAAGTGAGATAAGGAGTAGTTTTCACTTGTCAGCTATTTATTTGAGGTTAGATAACAGGATTATACTACCTTAAAGGAATTGGTAGATTTCTATTTTTTTTTTAAACATGTTGTTGTATTGAATGAACTCATAAGCAAAATCGGTTGGCCCTGTGAATATTTTTTTTTTTAATTACGTTCAGTTAGCCAGCGTGCCCTGTGAATTTTTGATGAGCTAATTCAGGCTTTGTATTTTTCAAGTTTAACTATAAGAATCTATATTTCCTAATAAAATCACTGAATATATGTTTTTCAAATCTATTGAGAATTATACATGAGATTTTCTCATGATTTAAAACATCTTTTCACAAGCTATTTTGCCTTGTGTTTCATTGACAATTTTAGGGTGTTTTTTTTTTTTTTTTTTTTTTTTTTTTTTTTTTTTTTTTTTTTTTTTTTTTTTTTTTTTTTTTTTTTTTTTTTTTTTTTTTTTTTTGGAGGACTCTCTTCTTATCTTTTTTTTTTTTAAATTTAAACTTTATTTTTTCAGTGTTCCAAGATTCATTGTTTATGCACCACACCCAGGGCTCCATGCAATACATGTCCTCCTTAATACCCACCACCAGGCTCACCCAACCCCCCAGCCCCCTCCCCTCTAAAACCTTCAGTTTGTTTCTCAGAGTCCACAGTCTCTCATGGTTCATCTCC